>JARQOD010000001.1:986863504-986927110 GCA_033576555.1 Oophaga sylvatica | reverse complement strand
AAAACCTGATCAAAATATGCACACAGGCACCCTGGAACAGCTGAGCTAACTATATAGACAGGCACAATAGAAGAGATTGTGTGTTCTATTGACAATCTAGAGTTAAGACATGAAGGAGGATGTAAAGCCAAACGCTGGAGCTGGCACATGTAAGAAACACATTGCATGATTTGAGCTTCTCTAAAGCTTAATCAATAGTTGTTATTTCCTGCCTCATTCTGCAAACATTTGATGAAAGCAAAGTGGTCTGGCCCAGATATATCTTCTTCAGCTCTTAGAAAACTACATAATCATGTCCATCATGCTCTAAAAATACAGAAGAATAAGGGAGGAGGCAACATTTTTAGAGGATCTTGGAATCAGTGCACCCTAATATGTGCAACTCCAAAAATAACAATTGTAACAGCAATCTAATCATTTTCCATCTATCTTCAACCTTGTCTGGCTTTATAAAACCTGAGCTGTCAATCAAAATAGAGGGGGTCGGAGATAGAGGGAAAACAATTAGGTGGGATGGTGAACTGACTTGTTTGGCCACGCCATGATGCACGGAGCGACTGTACAGTTGTTCTGCGATGACAGAGTCCCTATAAAGTGAAGAATTCCTTAGAATGAAGCAGTAAGGTTCACTTACATTTTTGGCTGTCAATTTATTTTTTTCTGCAATTTCTGCTCCTTCTTTTCAGTGGAAACAAAATTATCCCAATCTCCTCAGCGCCTGTCAGCTGTCTAAAACCTGTTTGCACAATTTGACAGCGGTTTAAATAACCAAAAAAAGTTGACTAAATTGCTTTTTTTCCCAAGGACTCAGGAGAGATGCTTTGAGTTACATCTGACAGTTTTCTACATTTACACCTCAACCCACACAGCGCACGGCATATCTCTACTGATTAAAAAATAGACCACCAATTTTTTAAGTTTTTGCACAAAACTTGAAATCCTCCCCTTTTATGAAAACTGTTAAATTTAACATACTACTACTAACTCTTATATATAGAAGAAAATACAGGATACTTAAGAAATTATGATGTTGGGAATCGCTGTCAAATTAGCTTTTGAAGCATGGAGAGATTTTTGAAGGGAGACGTTCAACAAGTCACGGTGGTGACAGATCATAAAAGTTTAGCTTGTATTGAATCAGCTGAATGGTTACCCCCATGACGAGCTAGATGGTCCTTATTTTTTCTACATTCAATTTTCTATCATGTTCAGGCCGGGCAGGGGTGGACATTGACAGCTTGGGGCCCCTGTGCAAGAAATGTTTCTGGCCCCCTCTCGTTCTATGGTGACAAAGCTACATATATATATATATATATATATATATATATATATAATATATATATATATATACACACTGCTCAAAAAAATAAAGGGAACACTCAAATAACACATCCTACTGTAGATCTGAATGAATGCAATATTCTCATTGAATACTTTATTCTGTACAAAGTTGAATGTGCTGACAACAAAATCACACAAAAATTATCAATGGAAATCAAATTTATTAACCAATGGAGGCCTGGATTTGGAGTCACACCCAAAATTAAAGTGGAATGTAATGTCCTTAAAACAAGTCAAAATGATGCTCAGTAGTGTGTGTGGCCTGAACGTGCCTGTCTGACCTCCCTGAGCCTGTATGACCTCCCTACAACGCCTGGGCATGCTCTTGATGAGACGGCAGATGGTCTCCTGAGGGATCTCCTCCCAGACCTGGACTAAAGCATCCGCCAACTCCTGGACAGTCTGTAGTGCAATGAGACGTTGGTGGATGGAGCAAGACATGATGTCCAAGATGTGCTCAATCGGATTCAGGTCTCGGGAACGGGCAGGCCACTCCATAGCTTCAATGCCTTCATCTTGTAGGAACTGCTGACACACTCCAGCCACATGAGGTCTGGCATTGTCCTGCATTAAAAGGAACCCAGGGCCAACCGCACCAGCATATGGTCTCACAAGGGGTCTGAGGATCTCATCTCAGTATCTAATGGCAGTCAGGCTACCTCTGGCGAGCACATGGAGGGCTGTGCGGCCCTCCAAAGAAATGCCACCCCACACCATTACTGACCCACTGCCAAACCGGTCATGCTGAAGGATGTTGCAGGCAGCAGATCGCTCTCCACGGCGTCTCCAGACTCTGTCACGTCTGTCACATGTGCTCAGTGTGAACCTGCTTTCATCTGTGAACAGCACAGGACGCCAGTGGTGAATTTGCCAATCCTGGTGTTCTGTGGCAAATGCCAAGCATCCTGCACGGTGTTGGGCTGTGAGAACAACCCCCATCAGTGGACGTCGGGCACTCAGACCATCCTCATGGAGTCGGTTTCTAACCGTTTGTGCAGACACATGCACATTTGTGGCCTGCTGGAGGTCATTTTGCAGGGCTCTGGCAGTACTCCTGAGCCGCCCTCCCAGGGTCATGGGGTACTCAGATCCGAGCTCATTCACTTCTATGGGGGATGTCACGGCAACACAGCTCGGTCCGTGGCCCTGGGCGCTCACCCTTAATGTGGGATATTTACAGGGGAGTTGAATATTGGTATGGGGATTCGTGACGCCACCTGTAGTACCTGGTCAGGGTGACCAGCGCTGATATGCAGATCCACTGAAGGGTTGGTGTTGTGCAGCTAGATGTTAGGCCTCCCACAGGTGAAGCTACGTCCTTCAGGGCAGATAGATGGGAGGGATGCAGGACAGAAGGGAACCCGGCAGTTAGGGGTCAGAAATAGGACACACACACAAGTCACTTTGGTACCTTTACTGAAGATGTTGCAGGCACTCCCCGGAGCACTGTAGGGTGAAGGGTGCACATCCAGATTCCTCCACTGAGTAGGTGTGTGGCCTCCTGTTCCTTGCCTTTCTGTATGAAGTCCTGGCCTGCATGTAGCTGGGCCTAACTTAGTCTCCGTCCTGCACCTGGCTGACCTTATGGTTGAACCTTTTCTTGAAGTACATAGTCCTTGCTGGCAGTGCACTGCCTGACTCCGTCCTCCTGGCCCGGCTATGTATCAGCTCTGTGCTACTCCTGGGACTAGTAGTCCTCCAGGAACTCCGGTGTTCTCCTAATGGGTCGTGGAGATCCCTATAGGCTCGGACCCCGGTGTCCGGTAAATACTTGTTGAGGTGAACCGTTAAGGCTCCTCTGCCTCCTTGTACTTCTCTTTCCACTCGCCTTCGGCCTACTCGGGCCCTCACACGATTATACACACTGGCAGTTGGTGGGCTGCCTCTTCGCCGCTCTCTGAGCGTCGGCACCCTTCTGGCTCTCAACTTGAGCTCTAGAGTCCCTCGCTGCGAACTCCACTCGTCTGCAGACTACTCACTTGTCTCAGCTCTGACTAGACTGAAATGGATTCAATTCCACTCTACTAGCCTCCACTTTGCTGAACTGAACTGCTCTGCAGTCTCTCTAATCTGAGCTCTGCACTGCACACTGCACTCAGCAGAACTCTAATCTGACTGAACTCTCTTTCCTGTCTTCACCCTTCTTTTATATTTCTATAAAGCTCCCTCTGGTGGTCTTAGGGATGGGTGAAGGTGTGTGAATGTATATTGAGACCTTCTGCGCACCCTTCTGGGAGATATGAATCCAGACGCAGCTGGGCTCCACACTCCTCCTGTTCCTCCTTGCACAAAGGCGGAGGTAGCGGTCCTGCTGCTGGGTTGTTGCCCTCCTACGGCCCCCTCCACGTCTCCTGGTGTACTGGCCTGTCTCCTGGTAGCGCCTCCAGCCTCTGGACACTACGCTGACAGACACAACAAACCTTCTTGCCACATCTCGAATTGATGTGCCATCCTGGATGAGCTGCACTACCTGAGCCACTTGTGTGGCTTGTAGAGTCCGTCTCATGCTACCACGAGTGTGAAAGCACAACCAATATTCAAAAGTGACCAAAACATCAGCCAGAAAGCATTGGTACTGAGATGTGGTCTGTGGTCCCCACCTGCAGAACCATTCCTTTACTGAGTGTGTCTTAATTGCCAATAATTTCCATCTGTTGTCTATTCCATTTGCACAACAGCATGTGAAATTGATTGTCAATCAGTGTTGCTTCCTAAGTGGACAGTTTGATTTCACAGAAGTTTCATTTACTTGGAGTTATATTCTGTTGTTTAAGTGCAGGGCCGGCTCCAGGTTTTTATGGGCCCCTGGCGAAAGAGCCTCAGTGGGCCCCTTTAACACAGACCACGATTCATGATGCACAGATACGGCAGAGAAATATAGGTACAGTACAATGCCCAATACTTTACTTCTTCCATTACATGAGTCATATCTATTGTAAATTGTACAATAGCTCAAAAACCGCCAAATCCTCGCAGCGCACAGTACAGACTGGACAGTACAGTCCTCCATACAATATTATGGGCACCACATAGTCTCCCCCTCATCACCCTTATAATACCCCATGCAGGATGTCACCCCCCCCATCCCCCATATAATGCTCCATACAGAATACTGGACCCAATATAATGCTCAATACAGGATACTGGTCCCCATATAATGCTCCATACAGGATACTGGTCCCCATATAATGCTCCATACAAAATATGGAGCTCTCCTCTGCGCTGTGCTGCATTCTGCACTGTTACGGCTCAGGAAAGGGCGCTGTGGAAAGACTCCCCATTATCATCATTGCCTCCCCATCATCATCATTGCCTCCCCATCATTATCATCGCCTCCCCATCATCATCGTCTCCCCATCATCATCATTGCCTCCCCATTATCATCAATGCCTGCCCATTATCATAATCGCCTCCCCATCATTATCATTGCCTCCCAATCATCATCATTGCCTCCTCATCATCATCATTATCTCCCCATCATCATTGCCTCCCCATCATAATCATTGCCTCCTCATCATTATCATTGCCTCCCCATCATCATCATGGCCTCCCCATCATCATCAATGCCTGCCCATCATCATCATTGCCTCCTCATCATCATTGCCTCCCCATCATCATCATTGTCTCTCCATTATCATCAATGCCTGCCCATCATCATCATCGCCTCCCCATCATCATCATGCCTCCCCATTATCATCAATGCCTCCATCATCATCATTGCCTCCTCATAATATCATTGCCTCCCCATCATCATCATTGCTCTCCCATTATCATCAATGCTTCCCATTCATCATCATCGCTCCCCATCATCATCATCGTCTGCCCATCTCCACCTCCCATCATCACAAGCAACATCAACTCCGCCAGCACACATTGCCTCTCATAATCATCATGTCACACACACTACAAAGCACCCCTACATCAAAGCCCCCTACATCACACTGCCCTACCCCACCCCATACACAACACACGCACACACAACACTCTACATACCACACAAGCCGCTCACCACCGGTAACACTGCCACAAACCACCACTTTAATGATCATGTCCCATTCCAGCGTGCGTCTGACCCTGCTGAAGAGAGAGCGCGGCGCCTGGACGCGGGCTGGAGCCCGGAGCTGCGGCAGCGGAGGCACGGGGAGAGGTAAGTATTGTGCCAGCTGCTGCCGGGGCCCTGAGCAAGCGGGGGGGCCAGTGGCAGCGCTGACACCACTCTCCTCCGCTAACGGGCGCCGGGGTGCCCGACGGCGAGTGGGCCCCCCCGCCTGCTCAGGGCCCCTGCACTTGCCCGGGTATGCCGGGTGCTGACGCCGGCCCTGTTTAAGTGTTCCCTTTATTTTTTTGAGCAGTATGTATATATATATATATTTATATATATATATATATATATAGCCACACACACACATACATGTATATATATGACAAAGTCTCCTTTATTATGTATATTGCCATCCCTTATTATACAGTGCACTCTCTTGTTATGTACAGCGCCTTCCCTCACATATTGGATTATATAGAGCACTGTTTTTTATTACATACCGTCCTGTCTTGTTAGCTGCATAATGCAATGATGGCTGATGGAGCATGGGAAAGCTTCTTTTCTAATGGAGGAGCTGATGAATTGGTAGTCTGGTCACTGGCTCCTCCGTCAGCAGAAATTTTATATCTAACAAGAGAGGGGACTATGTAATAAAAAGAGGGGGCGCTGTGAATACCAAAAATAACAAGAGACAGCACTGTACATAACAGCAGAGGTAACTATATAATAAGGGACAGCATCATAAAAAGTGACTACAATATATACTGAGGGATGGTACTATACATAATAAGCGAGTACACTATATACTAAGGGACTGTGTTAGACATAATAAGTGATAATAACATCTACCTCCACCTCTCCCTGTTCCTAAATCCAATATAAATCCCCCTTCCTCCCATCCCAATCCCCCACACCCCTCATTGTCCTCCCCCTGCATCCCATTATTGTCCTCTCCCACACCCCAATCATTGCCCTCTTCACCACCTCCATCATTGCTTTCTTCCCACCACCTCCATCATTTGCTTTTCCCCACCACCCCCATCATTGCCCATTCCACCCCCTTCATCATTTCCTCCTCCCCCACCACCTCTGTTGTGATTGCTCTGGATTGGACTTCAGAGCTTGGGCTCCCTCCAGTAGCTGCTGATAGTAATGAAGCGGCTTTGGCTGACAGAGGTTCATCAGCTGGGAGCGATAATTGGCAATCTGGTGTTGATGACTGGGGAGATTTAAGGGAATAACTTTCCCATGATCCTCGCCGGTGATTTAGTTGTTCTTCCTGGTCCCATTTGGAAGTCAGTTTGCTTCCTGCTTTCTCCTGCAACTTTCAGATAAGTTATTTGCTGCTTGTTTCTGTGGCTTTTTGTTTTTCTGCCCTTCTTGGTTGAGGTCAGCCAGGTACCCCGGCTGGGGCCTGCGCTGGTCTCTGTTTTTCATTTACCACTGTTTATGTGTTCAGTCCCTGTTATTTCAGTATCTGCTGGCTAGCTACTTGTTCACACCAGAGTTCTGATCTAGCGGGGAGAGATCGTGTGGTCTCAGTATTTTTTGGAAATCAGAAGTCTTGGAATTTTTCTTAGGGTTTTGCCAGATTGCAGACAGTAATCTTTCCTGTCCTATTCTATCTATAGGAAAGATGTGTATCTTTGTACCGTGTTAGCCAGTAGATAGAAAAATATTTAGACTTGAGAGTCCTCAGTGGTTGATACCTTTTAATGGCTAACTGAAAAGATGGTAACAAATTGCAAGCTTTCGAGACTACTCAGGTCTCTTCATCAGGCATAGACTAATACAACATCTGAAGAATCACATATTTATACACAAAATAGCACAGAAAAAATGCAATAGGTAGGACAAGTGACATGAAGCAGAACTGTCATTATGGCAGAGGGATTAACATAAATATGACTAGTTCATAGATAAGGAGTGAAGGTTTTATTACCCTCTGATTGGGGTCTGGTATTGTGTTGTGATGACCCTAAAAGGTCAGGGAGGCAGATTCCTTAATTGTTGTAGAACGACATAAAACTCTGGGATATATTCATCCCAGCACTAAGAGTGTCAAAGGTCATCATAAGTTTATATTCCCAGACTTTTCTATCCTTCTCAGATTTGAAGTTAGATTTTAATAATGAGAAGGATAGAAAAGTCTGGGAATATAAACTTATGATGACCTTTGACACTCTTAGTGCTGGGATGAATATATCCCAGAGTTTTATGTCGTTCTACAACAATTAAGGAATCTGCCTCCCTGACCTTTTAGGGTCATCACAACACAATACCAGACCCCAATCAGAGGGTAATAAAACCTTCACTCCTTATCTATGAACTAGTCATATTTATGTTAATCCCTCTGCCATAATGACAGTTCTGCTTCATGTCACTTGTCCTACCTATTGCATTTTTTCTGTGCTATTTTGTGTATAAATATGTGATTCTTCAGATGTTGTATTAGTCTATGCCTGATGAAGAGACCTGAGTAGTCTCGAAAGCTTGCAATTTGTTACCATCTTTTCAGTTAGCCATTAAAAGGTATCAACCACTGAGGACTCTCAAGTCTAAATATTTTTCTATTCTATCTAGACAGTTTTGGGCCTGTGTTCGTATTTCATCTTGTCTAACCGCCAATATATGTGTGGGGGCTACCTATTCCTTTGGGGCGCTACTCCGGGGCAGTTAGCTTCCCCCTTTCTATCTTTAGGCTTAGTTAACTCTCCGGCTGTGCCGAGGCGTCTAGGTCATCGTAGGTACGTCCCACAGCTGCTTCTAGTTGTGCGGTTAGTTTAGGGGTCTGCAATCCGCTAGTTACCAACCTCTCTGGGTGTCTGGCTGCCTTGGCTATTTTGGCTACTGTCCTCCTCGGCTACCAAATCATAACAGAATCACCGGCCTGACTGTAAATTCTATGGTACTCAAAAGAAGGAAAGAATATAAAAAAAAAAAAAAAAAAGGTTGTCAGAATGTTTTGATATATTTTTTCCTCTTTTTCTCTGGGGGCCGTAGGAGGAGTTTTTTACAATGGAAATTAAGCATTTGCCCGATTGTGTTGAGCAGCTCGCTGCTGAAGTTCGGAGAATTTCTGTCTATATCACTCAGTCGTCTGCTGTAGAACCTAAGATCCCTATTCCTGATTTAATTCCTCAATGAACTAGGTGCAGCAGGTTAAAATTGTTATCTCCCTGTTGCGCTGCGACCCTGAGGATTGGACGTTTTCACTGACACATGGGGATCCTGTTTTGGCTAATGTTGATGCGTTTTTTCAGGCTCTGGGGTTATTGTATGAGGAACCTAATGTTATTGATCAAGCTGAAAAACCTTGTTGGCATTGAACCTGGGTCAGGAAGGTGCAGAGTTATATTGTCAGAAATTCCGAAAGTGGGCAGTCCTTACTAAATGGAATGATGATGCACTAGCGGCTCTTTTTCAGAAAGGTCTGGCAGAAACCGTAAAAGATGTTATGGTGGGATTTCCTGTCCCTTCGGGGCTCAACGATTCTATGTCATTAGCCACTCAAATTGACAGACACTTGCGTGACCGTAAAGCTATGCGAGAGGTGGTGTTGCCTTTCAAACAGGCCTCTGAGCCCATGCAGTGTGATGGGGTTGTGTCTGGGGCTCAGCGTCGAGAATTTCGAAAGTGTAATAAGTTGTGCTTCTATTGTGGGGATGCTTCTCATACTATTTCTGTCTGCCCTAGGCTGGGAAGATGTTTTGTGCGCTCATTTGTTTTGGGCAATGTACAGTCTAAGTTTCTCTTGACTGTTACCTTGATCTGCTCCTTGTCTTCATTTTCTGCTCAGGCTTTTGGCGGTTCAGGAGCAGCCCTGAACCTGATGGATTTTGACTCTGCCAAACGTTGTGGTTTTCCCATGGTACCCCTGCGGACTCCTATTCCTTTGCTGGGTATTGATTCTACCCCTTTGGCGGAGAAAAAACCCCAGTTTTGGACCCAGGTGATAATGCGGGTAGACCCGGACCACCAAGAGAATTGTACATTTTTGGTGTTACATAATTTACATGACATTATTGTACTGGGTTTTCCTTGGTTGCAGACCCATAATCCTGTTTTGGATTGGAAGTCTGTGTCTGTGGCCAGTTGGGGTTGTCAATGTGTTCATGGTGACACTCCAGTGTTTTCTACCTCTCCCCAGCCTCAGGAGATCCCCGGCTATTTGGCTAATTATTCTGATGTGTTTAGTGAGAGTAAATAGGAGTTATGATTGCGCAATTGAGGTAGTGATCGGTTGTAAATTTCTCAAGGGTCGGCTCTTCAATTTGTCTGTACCTGAGCATGATGCTATGCGATCTTATATCAAAGAGTCATTGGAGAAGGGTCATATTAGACCGTCCTCTTCATCCTTGGGTGCCGGCTTTTTCTTTGTGGCCAAAAAGGATGGTTCATTGAGACCATGTATTGACTATCGTCTCCTTAATAAGATCACTGTTAAATATTAGTATCCGTTACCCTGATTTCGGATTTATTCTCCCGAGTGAAGGGTGTTAGTTGGTTTACCAAGCTTGACCTTAGGGGGGGCGTATAATCTTATTCGCATTAAGCACGGGGATCAATGGAAGATGGCGTTTAATACCCCTGAGGGGCATTTTGAGTACCTAGTGATGCCTTTTGGGCTCACTAATGCCCCTTCCGTCTTCCAATCTTTCATGAACGATATTTTCCGGGCTTTTGTGGATAAGTTTCTGATCGACTATTTGGACGATATTTTGATTTTTTCTAATGACTGGGATTCTCATGTGGAGCATGTTTGGATGGTGTTCCGTATTTTGAGAGAAAATGCTTTGTATTTCAAGGGATCAAAATGTCTCTTTGGCATACAGAAGGTTTCGTTTTTGGGATTCATTTTGTCTCCGTCTGCTATTGAAATGGACCCAGTCAAGGTTCAGGCCATTTCTGATTGGGTTTAGCCCACTTCATTGAAGGCTCTTCAGAGATTTTTGGGTTTTGCTAATTTTTACCGTAAATTTATAAGTAATTTTTCTGGTATTGTGAAACCACTGACTGATTTGACCAAAAATGGCTCTGATGTGGTAAATTGGTCTCCAGAGGCAGTTTCGGCTTTTCAGGAGCTTAAGCGGAGATTCACTTCTGCTCCGGTTCTGCGGCAACCTGATGTTTCTCTCCCATTTCAGGTGGAAATAGATGCTTCTGAGATCGGGGCAGGAGTCGTTTTGTCCCAAAGGGATCCTGTAACCTCTAAGATTAACCCTTGTGCCTTCTTCTCCCAAAAGTTTTCCCCCGCTGAACGTAATTATGATTTGGGGAATCGGGAATTATTGGCTATGAAGTGGGCTTTTGAAGAGTGGAGACATTGGTTGGAGGGAGCCAAACATCAAGTTGTGGTCCTCACTGACAACAAAAACTTGATCTATCTCGAATAAGCCAAGCGATTGAATCCTAGACAGGCCAGGTGGGCCTTGTTTTTCACGCGTTTTAACTTTGTGGTCTCCTTTCTCCCGGGTACTAAGAATGTTAAGGCGGATGCCCTCTCTAGGAGTTTCCTTGCGGATTCTCTTGATATGACTGAGCCTACGGCTATTCTGAAGGAGGGTGTCGTTCTTTCCACTATCTCACTTGATTTGAGACTGGCCCTGGAACAATTTCAGGGGGATAAACCTGAACATTGCCCTGTGGGGAAATTGTATGTCCCCGACCAATGGAGGAAGAAAGTAATGTCTGAAATACATTGCTCCGCGTTGGCTGGTCATCCCGGTAATTTTGGTACCAGAGATTTGGTAAGTCGGTCCTTTTGGTGGCCTACTTTATCTCGTGATGTCAGGAATTTTCTGCAGTTCTGTGGGACTTGTTCTCAGTCCAAATCTTGCTATTGCTCTAGTGGATTGTTAATGCCACTGCCTGTGCCCAGGAAGCCATGGACCCATATCTCTATGGATTTTATTTCCGATCTCCCTGTCTCTCAAGAATGACTTATCTGGGTGATCTGTGATAGATTTTCCAAGATGGTCCATCTTGTGCCACTGCCGAAGTTGCCATCCTTTTCTGAGTTGGTGCCCTTGTTTTTTCAGCAGGTGGTTCATTTGCACGGCATTCCGGAGAACGTTGTGTCTGACAGAGGAGTCCAATTTGTTTCCAGGTTTTGGAGAACCTTTTGTTCTAAACTGGGAGTTCAGTTGTCTTTCTCGTCTGAGTTTCACCCTCAGACCAATGGGTAGACTGAGAGAACAAACCAGACTTTGGAAACTTATTTGAGATGTTTTGTGTCTGCTGATCAAGGTGACTGGGTCTCTTTTTTGCCCTTGGCTGAATTTGCCCTAAATAATAGGGCTAGTTCTGCCACTTTGATGTCCCCTTTTTTCTGCAATTTCATGTTTCATCCTCGGTTTTCTTCGGGGCAGGTGGAGGCTTCTGTCTGTCCGGTTGTTGACTTTGTGGTAGAGAGAATGCAACAGATTTGGGATCAAGTAGTGGATAAGTTGTCTCTCTCCCAGGAGAGGGCCCAACGGTTTGCCAACCGGCATAGGACTGATGGTACCCGGTTTAAAGTAGGTGACATGGTTTGGTTGTCCTCAAAAAATATCCTATGAAGGTGGCATCTCCAAAATTTAAGCCAAGGTTCATTGGACCGCATAAGATCACGGAAATCTTTAATCCTGTTTCTTTCCTTTTGGCTCTTCCAGGGACATTTAAGATTCACAACGTCTTCCATAAGTCTTTATTGAAAAGGTTTGTTGAGCCAGTAGTGCCTATGGCTATGCCCCCTGAGCCTGTCTTGGTTGAGGGCAATCTGTAGTATGAAGTGAAGAAGATATTGGATTCTCGTCTGGCTAGACAGAGACTCCAGTACTTGGTCAAGTGGAAAGGTTATGGTCAGGAGGACAATTCTTGGGTGTTTGCTTCTGACATTCATGCTGAGAGATTGGTTTGCGCCTTTCACCGGGCTCATCCTGATCGGCCTGGTGGCGCAGGTGAGGGTTCGGTGACCCCTACTTAAGGGGGGTACTGTTGTGAATGCTCTGAATTGGACTTCGGAGCTTGGGCTCCCTCTGGTGGCTGCTGATAGTAATGAAACGGCTTTGGCTGACAGAGGTTCATCAGCTGGGAGCAATAATTGGCAATCTGGTGTTGATGACTGGGGAGATTTACGGCAGTAACCTTCCCATGATCCTCGCTGGTGATTTAGTTGTTCTTCCTGGTCCTATTCGGAAGTCAGTTTGCTTCCTGCTTTCTCCTACAGCTTTCAGAAAAGTTATTTGCTGCTTGTTTCTGTGGCTTTTTGTTTTTCCTTTTGTTTTTCTGCCCTTCTTGAGTGAGGTCAGCCAGGTTCCCCGGCTGGGGCCTGCGCTGGTCTCTGTTTTTCATTTACCACTGTTTATGTGTTCAGTCCCTGTTATTTCAGTATCTGCTGGCTAGCTACTTGTTCACACCAGAGTTCTGATCTAGCGGGGGAGAGATCGTGTGGTCTCAGTATTTATTGGAAATCAGAAGTGTTGTAATTTTTCTTAGGGTTTTGCCGGATTGCAGACAGTAATCTTTCCTATCCTATTCTATCTAGACAGTTTTGGGCCCCAGCTGTCAGGAGTCGAACCCAGTACCTCTTGTCCACTGGCCAGCAGCTCTACCATCTGAGCTATTCTGCTGGCTGCAAAGTTCCTTGCTGAACCCAGATACCATTGACTGTTCTTCCTGATTGGCTACACCTAGTGCTCTTTTGATTGGGCCTCTGATTGCCAATTACACACCCTATATAAACCTGGCCCTGTGGGTGTGTCATTGCGAGATTATTGAGCTCCAAGCCTTTAGTCAAGCGTTTCCTGCTGATCCATTGCTACAAACACTGCTCTCCTGTGAACCGACCTCGGCCTGCCTTCTGACTACGCTCTCCGCCTGATCCATTGCTACAAACACTGCTCTCCTGTGAACCGACCTCGGCCTGCCTTCTGACTACGCTCTCCGCCTGATCCATTGCTACAAACACTGCTCTCCTGTGTACCGACCTCCGGCTGCCACCTGACTACGTTATCTGCCTGCTCCTCTGTTACCGAACTGCCTTTCCTGTGTACCGACCTCCGGCTGCCACCTGACTACGCTACCTGCCTCTGCTTCCCCTAGTGTTTGCAGTAACATCGGCTCCAACCCAGACGGGATCTTGACAGAATAATCTCGCGCCAAAATGGAGTCCGCTGTGAACACCCTGAGACGGCAAGTTACGGAGCTTCAAAGTTTTTGTACTGACTCTCAAGGAAAATATGCCAAGTTACAAACTGATTTCACGGCGATACAACAGGAAGTAATTGAGCTACAAAAACAACTTCTGGACGTGCGCAATTCAGGGTCCGAATCAAACTCGCGGCTGCCGCTGCCTGCAAAGTTCAGTGGGGATCGCAAGCAGTACCGAGGATTCCTCAATCAATGCCGCATATACTTCCAGATGCAACCTGCTCCCTTTACCAGTGAGAGGAAGAAAGTTTTTTTCATGATAAATCTCCTGACGGATGAAGCTCTTGCTTGGGCTTCACCTTATGTAGAAAAGGACTATGACCTCCTTAATGACCTGGAAGCCTTCACCGCAGCTATGAATCAAGTTTTTGATGACCCAAACCGCTGTGCCACAGCAGAAACCAAATTACATAATTTGCGCCAAGGACGTCGCTCTGTTGCGGAATACACATCGGAGTTCCGTCGCTGGGTGGCCGACACCACCTGGAATCCAGCGGCCCAGAGAAGTCAATTTCGACGAGGGTTATCAGAACCAGTGAAAGACGAGCTTGCCAGGGTTGAGACCCCTGACCAGTTGGAGGACTTTATTCAACTATGTATCCGGATTGACCAGAGACTTACTGAAAGGAGAAAGGAGAGACTGCGAGCACTTGGGAATAGCCCTGGCTTCTCATTTTCAGCATCGGACCACCAAGAAAAGACGCAAGGCGTGTCTGAACCGATGCAGATCGACATCATCCGAAGACCACTCTCTGCACAGGAGAAGGAGAGGCGAAGTGCAGAACATCTCTGCCTCTATTGTGGGGACCCTGGACACTATGCCATCAGCTGTCCTAACAAAAGGACTATAGCCTTTACCAACAACAGGTCTGCCAGCAATATGGACCTTTCTCAGCAGTCGGATTCCATCTTGCAGACTATCTCATCAGTAATGCCAGAAATAGACAAAATACATACTACATCATCTCATTTTGTAATCCCCATTCAGGTTGTAATGGGCACCCAAAAAATCCAATGCTCTGCCCTGTTGGATTCGGGAGCAGGAGGGAATTTTATGGACTTAAAATTTACACGTGATAATAATATTTCCAGTAGGACCAAATCCACACCAATTGAAATGGAAACTGTGGATGGATCACCCTTGTCTTCTGGACCTGTCACGCATGAGACAATCGAACTGGAGATTTGTATCGAACCGGATCATCATGAAGCTGTCAGTTTCCACCTTATCTCATCTCCGAAATTTCCGGTTATTCTAGGGATCCCCTGGTTTTCAGTCCATAACCCTTCTATCAACTGGGCATCAAGGACCATCACCTTTCCATCTGACTACTGTAAGAATAATTGTCATAAGGAACCCCCTGTTCTCCAACAAGTCCAAATCTCTGAGATTTCGCATGAGAAGGAAGAGAAACTACCACCTCAATATCAGCAGTTCTCTGATGTCTGCAGTAAGAAGAAAGCAGATCAATTACCTCCTCACCGTCATTACGACTGTCCCATTGAATTGCTGCCAGGAGCAACCATTCCATTTGGACGGATTTACAATCTTTCCGAACCTGAATTGAAGGTATTAAGAAAGTTCCTGGATGAAAATTTAGAGAAAGGCTTTATTCGACCTTCCACATCTCCAGCTGGGGCACCCCTGTTCTTTGTTGAAAAGAAAGACTCCACTCTGCGGCCATGTATTGACTACAGAGAGATGAATAATATCACTGTCAAGAATCGCTACCCGCTACCCTTGATTCCTGAACTATTTGAGAGACTCCGTTCTGCGAAAATCTTTACGAAGCTGGATCTTAGAGGGGCTTACAACCTCATACGGATTCGCCCAGGAGATGAGTGGAAGACCGCCTTCAGAACGAGATATGGACATTTTGAATCTCTGGTTATGACCTTTGGTCTTAGCAATGCCCCAGCCACCTTTCAACATTTTATTAATGATGTATTTCGAGATTTCTTGGACCAATTCGTTGTGGCTTATCTCAATGACATTCTTATATTTTCAGACACCTTGGAAGAGCATCGCAGGCACGTCCAGTTAGTCTTGGAACGACTACAGGAGAACCATCTTTACATTAAACTTGAAAAATGTGAGTTTGAACAAACCAGTATCCAATTTCTGGGATATATCATCTCCCCAGAAGGTCTGAGCATGGATCCCGGCAAAATCAATGCTGTAGTGGACTGGCCTGTTCCAAGAAATTTAAAAGACGTCCAGCGTTTCATAGGATTTGCAAATTTTTACCGAAAATTTATAAAGAACTTTTCACGGATCATACTACCAATTACTACACTAACAAAAAAGACCAAAGCATTTTTCTGGTCTCCGGAGGCACAGGAGGCTTTTGACAAATTGAAAACTCTTTTTACGTCTGCTCCATTGTTAGTACACCCAAATCCTGAATTGCCATTTACTGTCGAAGTGGACGCCTCGGACTCTGCAGTGGGAGCCATTCTGTCTCAGCGAGTTGGGGACAAAATGCAACTTCACCCATGTGCGTTTCTTTCCCACACCATGTCATCTGCAGAAAAGAACTACGACATCGGTAATAAAGAACTGTTAGCCATTAAAGTTGCCTTCTCCGAATGGAGACATCTTTTGGAAGGTGCCAATCACCCTGTGACTGTCCTCACGGACCACAAGAATCTTGAATTCCTCCGTACAGCAAAAAGATTGTCTGCAAGACAAGCACGATGGGCCTTATTTTTCTCAAGATTCAATTTTATAATTTCTTACCGGCCTGGTTCAAGAAATGGCAAGGCTGACGCCCTGTCCAGGATGTGTTCGGAACCTCAGGAGAGGTCTAGTAATGACGATACAATTCTAGGCCCTAAAAATTTTTTGGGAATATTGCACTCTAGAGGACTATGTAATAGAATTAAAGATGGATATCAAGAGGACTCTTTCCTTAACCATCCTTCGGAAGACGTCGATCTTTCATTCAAAGAGGGGTTTTGGATGCAGAAACACAAAATATATGTACCTGAATCTTCTCGCCTTGAAGTCCTCAAAAGTGTCCATGATACTAAACTGGCAGGACATCCTGGAGTTGCAAAAACACAAGACTTACTACTTCGTTTCTTTTGGTGGCCTAATTGTAGGAAGGACGTGAGGAAATATGTTTCAACCTGTTTAACATGCGCACGAAACAAGACCCCACGATCGTCTCCTCTAGGACTCTTGCAACCACTTCCAGTTCCATCCAGGCCTTGGGGATCTATTTCCATGGATTTTATTGTGGAACTACCCCCTTCCAAACAGATGACCGTCATCCTTGTCATAGTGGACCGACTCACAAAAATGGCCCACTTTATTCCAACTGAAGGAATTCCTACTGCTGAAAAAACTGCAGAACTGATAATCAAAGAGGTATTCAGGTTACATGGAATTCCTGACAGCGTGGTGTCTGACAGAGGCGTTCAGTTTACGTCAAAATTTTGGAAGAGTTTCTGTACAGCCTTGGGAGTCACGGTGAATCTTTCTACCGCTTTCCATCCTCAGTCCAATGGCCAGACGGAGAGAACGAACCAGACTTTGGAGCAATACCTCCGTTGCTTCATTTCCTATCTTCAGGATGACTGGGTGGACTATTTACCAACAGCAGAGTTTTCCTACAACAACTCCATACATAGCGCTACATCTCAAACCCCATTTTTTGCTAATTATGGAGTACATCCAGTATTTATCCCTAATCTGCCAGTGAACACTCCCATTCCTGCTGTAAATGACAGGCTTGCAAAATTACAGGAATCCCAGAAGGAATTATCAGAGATATTACTCAAGACCCAGGAAGTATATAAGGAAGCAGCAGATAAACATCGGAGAGTGCCCCTGCTCTTCAGGTTGGAGACAAAGTTTGGCTGTCCACTAAAAACCTTAAGACACATGTGCCATCCTCCAAATTGGGTCAGAAATTCATTGGACCTTTTCAAATTTCTGCAAAAATTAACCAGGTTGCTTTTCGTTTGGAACTTCCCAACAATCTAAAGATTCATCCAGTATTTCACATATCCTTGCTCAAACCCTTCTGTGAAAACCCGTTTCCAGGAAGAATTCAGCCACCTCCTCCACCAGAAAGGATCCGTGGTGAAGAAGAATACATTGTGGATAAGATTCTGGACTCCCGAAAATTCAGAGGTAAACTGCAGTATCTGGTGCAGTGGAAGGGTTACGGACCAGAGGAAAATTCATGGGAACCAAGGGACAACGTCCATGCTCCTAGACTAACAAGAGCCTTTCATCAGAGGTACCCGGATAAGCCAGCTCCTGAGATGTCCAGAGGCCATCCTGGAAGGAGGGGAGTACTGTCAGGAGTCGAACCCAGTACCTCTTGTCCACTGGCCAGCAGCTCTACCATCTGAGCTATTCTGCTGGCTGCAAAGTTCCTTGCTGAACCCAGATACCATTGACTGTTCTTCCTGATTGGCTACACCTAGTGCTCTTTTGATTGGGCCTCTGATTGCCAATTACACACCCTATATAAACCTGGCCCTGTGGGTGTGTCATTGCGAGATTATTGAGCTCCAAGCCTTTAGTCAAGCGTTTCCTGCTGATCCATTGCTACAAACACTGCTCTCCTGTGAACCGACCTCGGCCTGCCTTCTGACTACGCTCTCCGCCTGATCCATTGCTACAAACACTGCTCTCCTGTGAACCGACCTCGGCCTGCCTTCTGACTACGCTCTCCGCCTGATCCATTGCTACAAACACTGCTCTCCTGTGTACCGACCTCCGGCTGCCACCTGACTACGTTATCTGCCTGCTCCTCTGTTACCGAACTGCCTTTCCTGTGTACCGACCTCCGGCTGCCACCTGACTACGCTACCTGCCTCTGCTTCCCCTAGTGTTTGCAGTAACATCGGCTCCAACCCAGACGGGATCTTGACACCAGCGTTTGCTGGTTCTATTTTCTGCCTGTGTTCGTATTTCATCTTGTCTAACCGCCAATATATGTGTGGGGGCTACCTATTCCTTTGGGGCGCTACTCCAGGGCAGTTAGCTTTCCCCTTTCTATCTTTAGGCTTAGTTAACTCTCCGGCTGTGCCGAGGCATCTAGGTCATCGTAGGTACGTCCCACAGCTGCTTCTAGTTGTGCGGTTAGTTTAAGGGTCTGCAATCCGCTAGTTACCAACCTCTCTGGGTGTCTGGCTGCCTTGACTATTTTGGCTACTGTCCTCCTCGGCTATCAAATCATAACACACCCCCATCATTGTCCTTTCCAATGCCCCCATCATTGCCTTCTCCCCCACCACCCCATCCATCATTTCCTCCACACCCACCACCCCATCATTGTCCTTTCAACTGCCACCATCATTGCCTTCATGCCCACCACCCCATCATTCTCCTTTTCACTGCCACTATCATTGCCTTCTCCACCACCACCCCCATCATTGCCCATTCCACCACCTCCATAATTTCCTTCTCCTACACCACCATTGTCCTTTCCACTGCCACCATCATTGCTTTCTCTTCCACCACCCCATCATTGTCCTTTCAACTGCCACTATCATTGCGTTTCCCCACCACCCCATCATTGCCTTCTCCCCATCACTGCCTTCTCCCCCACATACACACACAGCACCATTCACCTCTCTGCATGTTTCCCCGCAGCGACACACACACACACACACACAGCACCTCTCCACACGTTTTCCCACAACATCACCATCACTGGCAGCTTCATCTCTCTCACAGCAGCGGCGCTGAATGATGACATCATCCAGCCACGCTGTTGACTGTGTGAGAGACAGGAAACGCTGCCATTTTCTCTTGCAGCCTGCGGAGCTGCAGGGATCTCTCCCTGCCGACCGCACATGAGGGCAATATGGCCAGGGGTTGGATAAACAGGCCAGATTGCCCTCATTATTAGCCGTCCTGCAGGGGGCCCCCATCCGCCTCCGGGCCCCGGTTCAGCCGCATTGGCTACACATGCGGTAGGTCCGCCCTGAGGCTGGGGTCCAAGAATGTGAGAGCTGATGCTTTATCACAAAGCCTTTATTCAGATTCTCCTCCAAAACCTACACCCTCCATTCTTCCTCAGGACATTGTGATTTCCATGGTCTCCTAGCAGTTGGAAGCAGAGATATGTAGAGTCCAGTCTTTGGCCCCTTCCACTACTACGTGGACCAAATTGTTTGTACCTGTGTACCTAAGATTGCGTCTATTACAAGAGTTTCATGATTCTGTCTTGAGAAGTCACCCTGGGGTCACAAAAGGCCATTACTTGTCTTTTTTGGTGGCCATCAATATATAACGATATTAGAGATTTTGTTTCTGCCTGTGAAGTCTGTCATAACCAGCTGACCAGGGAATTGGCTCCATTTTGTAGGAAATTGAGGATTGATTTGTAATTTTCCTGTCTACCACCCTGAAACCAACGGTTACACAGAAAGAATAAATCAATCTTTGGAAAAAATTTTAAGGTGTTTCGTTGCGGCTCAGCAGGAGGACTAGTCCTCATATTTATCTCTTGCTGAGTTTGTCTTTAACTGTCAGGTCAATCAGTCTACTGGAACCTCATGCTTTTTTGTAATTATGGTTTTCTTTCCACTTTGTTGAATTTTCTGCGATGAGTTCTTTGTGTCCTGGAGTGGAGGTTGCCACACAGAAACTTGGGGATGTCAGGAGGGAGATTCAAAAGAAGATTGGGGTGGCTCAGGTTTGCCAAAAGTGGGAGGCCGATAAGAAACGCTCGCGGGTCTCCTCATCTTTAAAAAAGGTGATAAAGTATTGTTGTCATAAAAAAATATTAAGCTGAAAGTGTGAAGTTGGATCCTAAATGTATTGTTCCTTATGAGATCCTGGAGATATTCAATCTGGTGACCTTTAGATTAAAACTTCCCCAGTCTCTTCACATTCTGAATGTTTTTCACAGGTCCCTGTTAAAAGAGTTTATCCCTTCGGTGTTATTTCTTTCATCCCCACCTCCTCCTGTTCTGTTAATGGGGGTTTAGAGTACAAAGTGCAGAGGATTGTGGATTCTCTGAGGGTCTGAAATTGCCTCCAATATCTTGTATATTGGAGGGGATACAGACCCGAGGAGAGATCCTAGGTTCCTTCTCGTTCCGTGAAGGCCAATTGTCTGGTCAGGGCCTTCCATCTTAGGTTTCCTGGGAAATCTGGTGCGCCGGTTGCCTCCATAAAAGAAGGGGTAGTGTCACGATTCCACTACTTATTGTGCCTTTGATGCAGTGAGTGACAGTTCAGTCGTCCAATCAGGGGCAGGGGCGTGTTGAGCTGTCAGAATTGTGATTGATATCTCAGCTGTCCAATCTGAGGCTGGGGCATTCTGAGCTGTCAGTGTTGTGAGTAAAAGTCCAGCCATCCATTTAGGCCTGGGGCATGCTGGGTTTCATCCAGGTGTCTCCCGTTCTGGGTATTACCTGGCTATTTAGCTGTGTCTGCATCTGATTACTACCAGTTGTAGCCTTAGCTCGATGCTGTTTGTGTGCCTTGTGTTTCTGTGCTCTGATGTATTGCTGCCTGTCCTTGGACCTTGCTTCTGACCATCCATTTGCCTAGCCCCTTTCCACTACCTTTCTGGAATTCTGACCTCAGACAGTAACCTGGCTACGCCTTTGTGTGTAGCCCAGCTGCGCTTGGTGCCACATGTTACACTGGAGGATGCATGAAAGGTAATTCACAATCACCCGATATTCATTCACACTCCACATTTCCCTAGTGCCACCAGAGGGAGCCCTTTAGATTACGCAGGTATATAAGGGTGTGGAGAGACGCAGCAGTAGACATTCTGGACATTCTAGCTCAGAGCTCAGATAGAGCAGTGGCCAGTGTGAGATCAGATTACACTAGTCTGTGTCAGAGTGTGTTGCAAAGCAGACAAGCTAGTTACCTCAGACGACTGAGAGGAAAAAATTAGCCAAAGAAAGACTTATCTGAAAGCCTGAGGACTTCAGGAACTACTCAGCTTACATCGAGGAGTCCAGTAGCAGTGGAAGGGATTGCCACTTAGCCTGGTCAAAGTTGAGTCCACTGAGATTCCCCCAGCGAGCATTTCAGTAAGTAAGCGTGCCGACGCTTGGAGAGCGGTGAAGACAGAGAAGGCTGACACCTACTGCTGCCTGTGCTTATGTTAAAGGTGTGAGTAGGACGACAGGCAAGTGGAAAAGGGAAAAAGAGAGTGACTGAGGATGAATAGCAATGATGGCTTACCTCCACTCTGCACTATCGGACACCGGGTCCTAGCTTGCTAGTACCTTCACGGCTAGTGGGAAAAACCGGAGACCCTGCTGGACTTCAGGTCACAGAGGGGCCCAATAGTGCTGATACGTAACCGGGGTCAGGAGAACAAGAGTCTAGCAGGGCCCTGCACATAGAGACTTAGTTCTGTCCAAAAGAAGGCCTCACCACAAGATCAGCCGGGCGTAGCAAAGAGAACGGAGTTAAACTTTGTTTCATGCAAGTTAGAAACTCACACACATAAAGACGTAAGGAGGCCCTACACCTACTCAGTGGATTACTGGACGTGCATCCTCCACCCTGAACAGCCCCCCGGGACGTGCCTGAATCTACCACCAGTAAAAGTACCGAAAGAGACTGTCTTGTGTGTGTCTGCATTATTGCCTTGCACCCGTACACCGCCATATACTCCGAGGGATCAGTCTCGCCTGTGGGAGACTTAACATCTTGCTGCCCAAACCCTCAGAGGATCTACACTGCAGCGCTGGTCACCCTGACCAGGAACCACAGGTGGCGTCACGAACATTTCTATCATCCCCTGTAAATATTCCCCTTTAGTGAGCGCCCAGGGCAACGGACCGAGCTGTGCTACCCATGACATCCCCCAGTGAAGTGAACGGGCTCGGTGCCGAGTACCCCAAAGCCCTGGTACGTGCGACTCATTTGTCTTACCCCTTAGTTAATGACGAGCTCTCTTGGTATCTGACCCTGAACCTCTAGACTACCCAGCCTCATGGCTTGTCCGTGAGTAGTGACTAGTGTCACAGTAAATAGAGGATCTCTCATTTGTGGTGTAGTATATAGAGGATGTGTCCCGTGTGGTGCAGTATATAGAGGATGTGTGTCACGCTGTCTAATAATATGTATACAATGTCAGTAAACTATTAATACAGGAACAACACTCTATACAACAACTAGTATAGCAACATCAGCATGTAAGTATAGAATAGATTTACCTGACACGATATCTGCTGAACTCAGGGTTAATCTTGAGGACTTGATGAGCTGAAACAGAAAAGAGGTGGACCGGGATCTAACCTGACCCTAAACTGGGGTCCTAACTAATCCCTCACCTTGGAGGTACTGATAATGGTTCAGAGGTCCAAGTCTCCAACCTAACCCTGTCTCCTATCAGACCCTGAACCCTGTAATCAGTCCTAAGAAGGATCCTGACTACCACCAAAGGGATATGGGCTGATCTCAGCTAAATACACAGATTAGACATATAAGACAGACAGGATAACACTCGCTTGCATACACACTCAAACACCAAAGGAACATAAATGGTCTGGGAAATAAACTCTAACCAAGTTGAGCTTAGAACAACTAAGGAGCTCACAACTAAAGTCTATACAGATTCATTCCTATCTGTGGTCTGCATGAAGGTTTCACTGGCAACTCCCCAAGCAGACAACCAGGAATTTAAAGGAAACCAATCAACAAATAATCAATTGCAGCCGGGAGAAACTGCACCCAGTCCCAGCACCGAGCACAGACAGAATTAACTCCCTAGCTGCCAAACACAAAGAAACAGCAGATCAGCTGTGAGAAGTCAAAATGTGCAACCGCGACGATCTTCGTGGCAATGCACACATGTCAATGTGTCCCGTGTGGTGTAGTATATAGAGGATGTGTCCCGTGTGGTGGCAGTATATAGAGGATGTGTCCCGTGTGGTGTAGTATATAGAGGATGTGTCCTGTGTGGTGAGTATATAGAGGATGTGTCCGTGTGGTGTAGTATATAGAGGATGTGTCCGTGTGGTGCAGTATATAGAGGATGTGTCCGTGTGGTGTAGTATATAGAGGATGTGTCCTGTGTGGTGCAGTATATAGAGGATGTGTCCCGTGTGGTGTAGTATATAGAGGATGTGTCCTGTGTGGTGTAGTATATAGAGGATGTGTCCCGTGTGGTGTAGTATATAGAGGATGTGTCCCGTGTGGTGTAGTATATAGAGGATGTGTCCTGTGTGGTGTAGTATATAGAGGATGTGTCCCGTGTGGTGCAGTATATAGAGGATGTGTCCCGTGTGGTGTAGTATATAGAGGATGTGTCCCGTGTGGTGTAGTATATAGAGGATGTGTCTCGTGTGGTGTAGTATATAGAGGATGTGTCCCGTGTGGTGTAGTATATAGAGGATGTGTCCCGTGTGCTGTAGTATATAGAGGATGTGTCCCGTGTGGTGTAGTATATAGAGGATGTGTCCCGTGTGGTGTAGTATATAGAGGATGTGTCCCGTGTGATGCAGTATATAGAGGATGTGTTCCATGTGGTGCAGTATATAGAGGATGTGTGGTGTAGTATATAGAGGATGTGTCTCGTGTGGTGCAGTATATAGAGGATGTGTCCCGTGTGGTGTCGTATATAGAGGATGTGTCCCGTGTGGTGCAGTATATAGAGGATGTGTCCTGTGTGGTGTAGTATATAGAGGATGTGTCCCGTGTGGTGCAGTATATAGAGGATGTGTTCTGTGTGGTGTAGTATATAGAGGATGTGTCCCATGTGGTGTAGTATATAGAGGATGTGTCCCGTGTGGTGCAGTATATAGAGGATGTGTCCCGTGTGGTGTAGTATATAGAGGATGTGTCCTGTGTGGTGCAGTATATAGAGGATGTGTCCCGTGTGGTGCAGTATATAGAGGATGTGTCCCGTGTGGTGTAGTATATAGAGGATGTGTCCCGTGTGGTGTAGTATATAGAGGATGTGTCCCGTGTGGTGTAGTATATAGAGGATGTGTCCCGTGTGGTGTAGTATATAGAGGATGTGTCCCGTGTGGTGTAGTATATAGAGGATGTGTCCCGTGTGGTGTTGTATATAGAGGATGTGTCCCGTGTGGTGTAGTATATAGAGAATGCGTCCCGTGTGGTGTAGTATATAGAGGATGTGTCCCGTGTGGTGTAGTGTATAGAGGATGTGTCCCGTGTGGTGTAGTATATAGAGGATATGTCCCGTGTGGTGTAGTATATAGAGGATGTGTCTCGTGTGGTGCAGTATATAGAGGATGTGTCCAGTGTGGTGTAGTATATAGAGGATGTGTCCTGTGTGGTGTAGTATATAGAGGATGTGTCCCGTGTGGTGTAGTATATAGAAGACCTGTTGCTTCTGTGGCCTGTGGTGATGTCATTGAGGTTACAGGCTCAGCTTGGTGTTGTAAGGAGGTCAAGGGTATTAACCCTTTAAATGTTTCATCCCCTTTAATTGTGTAAATATGTGTAAATGTATGTATTTCATGTAGTGTATAATGTCAGGTTTTCAGTGTTAGGTAGGAGTAAGGGAGGTATAGATATAGGTAGTTAGTGCATCCTTGGGGTCACTAGAGGAGGGCAATAGAAAGGTAGTGTATATATTTATGGGTTAAGTGTAGCTTGCGAGGGATCACTAATGGGGGCACGTTAGAGATCCAGATAGAATGTTATAAAAATATGTCAAAGCAGTAATTAGGTTTGTTCACCAGAGGGCCGCATTGAGCACATCCAGTCCTATAGTGACAATAGTTAGGGACTTGTTGCTAGGGAAAGATTGCCTCCAAGCGGGAATCTGTCAGGAAGACTTCCTCTTAACGGTAGTCAGTCGGGGGTGGACCTTGCTAGTGTGAGGACGTCCACGTTCCTGGGTCCTGAGCATAGGGTAGGAAGAAGAGGGAACCAGAAACCCCTTAAGAAGCCGGTGAAGGATTCACCGTGGGAAACGTGAGCCTAAAGAGAGTGGGTTTACGTAGCAGTAGTCCAGTGGAAGAACCACTGTGGGAACGCTCAGCAGAAGAGGTCGTGCATGAGCGTAGAAGCGAGTGGGCCATCAGAAGTATCCGGGCAGGATAACCAAAGATGTTGTGAATGTTCTAGAAATGAATTCTGAGCAGAAGCTCCCTCTGGTGGTTACAAACAGTACTGAACCATTCAATGAGGATTGGCAATCAGGAATCACAGACTGGTCTTATATAAGGGAGGTTCCCTCCCATCATGGTTGCCGGTGATCAATTGTTCTTGTCTCAACTTTGTTTCCTGGTTCACTTGGAAACTTGCTGAGTCTTGCCTCTTCTCCTGCTCTCAGATAAGATATTTTCTGTTTTTTGTTTTTGTGCTTACCTTTTGCATTTTTCTCTGCATTCCTGTGAAGTTAGCCAGGTCCCCCTCCCCGGGGGGCTTGGGCTCCTCTCGGTTCCTCTAGAGCCACTGTTATTTGTTCATTTGCCTTTTCCAGTTTTTTCAGTGGCTGTGGCTTAGTTTTGTTACACCAGAGAACTAATTTAGCTGGTAGAAGTCGTGTGATCTCTGGTGTTTTTGCAATTAGTAGCGTTGTTTTTTTTTTAGGGTTTTTTTTTGGATTGCAGTAAGTATCCTTCCTATCCTTTTTCTGTCTAGGCAGATTGGGCCCCAACATTTGCTCATACTATTTTCTGTCTGTGTCTGTATTTCCTCTTGTCTAACCGCCATTACATGTTTGGGGGCTTCCTATGTTCTTTGGGGATCTGCTCCGGGGCAGATAGCTTTCCTTTTTCTATCTTTAGGTGTAATTAACCTCTCAGGCTGTGACGAGGCGTCTAGGACCAACGTAGGAACGCTCCACGGCTGCCTTTAGTTGTGGTGGTTAGTCAGGGTACTGCAATCCAGTAGATTCCAACCTCTCTGGTGTATTGCCGTTTTTGCCTGCTCTCCTCAGCTACCAAAACATAACACAGAGAGGGGTGGACGACCTAGTAGATGTGTCTTTCTTATGCTGGATTGAAGTGTCTCCAGGGGTAGAGATCGAAGTGCCGTTTTCACCGGGCTCCTCGTCCCGTCAATACTTAGTGGTCCATTCTGGTGTAGCAGAGAAGAAGAGGCAGAATTGTGAAGAAAGTATTGCTGATATCGTGTAAGACGTGCTTATGGTGTCTTGGATGTGCTGGGTCCAGAGGAAAATAAAGCAGAACTGTTTGACGTGATTTGGGACTCTGACTCTAATTGCTCTGTACGTTCCCTCACGGGAGGAGAACACCCCAGGAGAATGGAGACTACAGATTTAAGATACGGAGCAGCTTCCAGTGCATCGGCCCCGCGGCCGTCCCTTTGCAGTGTCTCCTGGATTCAAGGCTGAGCAGTCACAATGTGCTCACACAGTATGATGCCCCACAGTCCCCAACACACAGTATGATGCCACATGAAATGATTCTCCCACAGCTCTTTCTCCCCACACGCACAGTATAATGACTCCACAGTGCCACACACAGCATGATTCCCCACCAGTGCCCACTCTCTTACAGTGCCCAAATACAGTATGATGCCCTCACAGTACCCACATATAGTATGATACTCCAACAGCCCCAAACACATTACAATGCTTCCACAGTGCCCACACACAATATGATTCCCCAGTGTCCACATACAGTATGATGCCCTCGCAGTGCTCACACAGAGTGAAATTCCCACACAATGCTCACACACATAGTATGATGCCCCCACATCTCCCACACTCAGTATAGTGCCCCACAGCTCCTATACACATTATGAAGCCCCCCCAGTGACCTCCCACACTCTATGATGTCCCAACAGCTCCCTAGGCAATATGATGCCCCTAAAGCCCCACAGATGGTATGATTTATCCGCATTGCCCAAAAACAGTATTATGGCCTTCACCCACAGTATGATGGCAACCACAGTTCCCTCCTACACAGTATGATGACCACACATAGCCGACTTTAAGTACTGGCTAATTAATTTAAAAAATTTATAGATAACAACTCACTTTGCCCCATTTCCCTACACAGGCGCGATCTGGTGATATAACTGCACCTGCTGAACTTAGACTCAGACACAGAATAGTGGTTGGTTGACTTCCTGTTCCACCACTATATTAATGGTATCTGCATCTCAAGAATACGGACACTGTCGAAATTGTGATGATGTACCATAGCGGCCACGTCATTTGTGGTTATTAGTGATACGTCATTGCCTCTAACTCCCTTTTTCCATGTGCAAATGCAGAACTTGACTTCCTATAGCCCCAACGCAAATTTGTAACAGGACAATGATTTATAGTGTCATTGACTCTCGAAAGTGCAACTACCTGGGTGCTATCGCTGTCTCTGGGCCCCCCATCATTGCCGCCATACCTGTCTACATTCAGAGAGCTCCCATTAAAAAGGAGACCTACTGGATACTGGAAGGAGTGGACAAATTTCGTAGGTGCTGCAGAAGCCTCTATGACCCTACCTCCCTGAAGGTTTTTGCATGAAGCTGATCTCCAGCGTCTAAGCCTATATTTTGGGTAAAGAAAAATCGGAATTGTGGAAGGTATGTGTGTGTATGGGATTACGGGAAAAAAAATGGCAATTATTTGAAAAAAATTGGCAAGTATGTCTATAGTTGAGCCCCTGCCCAGGTGATTTTGGTTTTGGTGGCACGGGGAATGTAGGAATAGGAGTAAAGTATAGGAAGCTTGTACATTTTTATTAAAAAATTCATTTTATTTTTGCATTTTAATGGATTGAGACCCTTTCAATTCTTATTCTACTTCCTTTTCATAAATTTGTGAATAACCGAACAAAGAGAAGAACCAACACAATCCAGTTTCTTTATTTGGTTTCGAAGAGCAGGAACCCGCAGAAGGTGCAGTAACGTTGATGATCTCCGTGGAGGGCGCCCGTTCCCATCCTCAGCCACACCTCGTCGTCCTTGACCAGTTTTAGCACCGCGCTGTTTCCCGACGTGTCTTGCTTCCCCTTTGACTCGTAACTGGAATTGAAAATAAAATAAATTACTAACAACATATATCTGTAAAAAAATCTGCTTCTATTGTTTTAGAACTTGGTTGGAGTAAAGGGAACCTGTTTGCCAACGTACTGAATGTCAGACTTTATTTTTACCATGTCGGTTAAAATCGTTCAACGCAAGAAATAAAAAGAAATGCCTATATATTGTAGAAGAGCAGAATATGTGCAGAATATTGAATCTAGATGCAATGGATCCTAATGTATACCTCAGTTCAGATACATGTATATATTGCTGAATTATACTACTCGATAACAATGACATGGAAAAAGGAAAAAAACACCAAGTGAGAAAGAATTTACTGGAAAATGTAACATTTTTTTCATTGTAAAAAGTGAAAAAGATTATAATAAATTGTCATAAATATCAAATTGATGTGGCTCTGACTCTACACCCCAATGATCAGCCTAAAAAAAGGGACGTTTTCACTTTGACCCCTCTTTAAAAATAAGAATTGGAGACCTTAACGGAAATGCTGATTTAAAAAAAAAAAAAACCTTCTCGGGCAAATCTGTTACATAAATAAATGTATTAGGCTAAAAAAAAAAATTGTTTTTGCTTTTGGACGTTATTAAAAAACGTTCGTTTGGCTTTTATAAGCTCTTTGTTTCCTTGAAAAATTGTTGGCTACAAAATTTGTTAACTGAGACTTTATCAGTGAGCTTGTCCTAAGGGCTCATTCACACATCAGTGTTTGCATGCCAAAACCAAAAGTGGACCTTACAGAGAAATACTATAATTGAAAAATTTACACCTTTACTGTATTTTGTAGACACTCCTGGTTTTGGCATAATAATTGTGACGCTTAGTCACTTCTAACAGACAAGCCGTGAGACAAGGAAGTAAGGGAGTTCGAGGTCAGATACAAGGTGAGCATGTCAAGATCAAAAGTGTCAGGCAAAAGAATGGTCAAAAGGCAAAGTGCGAGGTCAGGCAACAAAGATCTGCATAGCTGAACACAGAGCAAAAGACATACACACCACCGAGCAAGGCTGCGACTGGTAATGGTCTGACCATTGTCAGCCGTCTAGATAGCCATGTCATCACCCAGAATGGAGAAAGTCCCACAAGCCCGGCCAGATTGGGCAGCTGGACTGTCACTCACAATAATGACAGCCTAGTATAACTCTGATTCTATAGGGCAGCTGAGCTGTCACTCACTGCGTCCCTAGGACACTATGAGTCATGGAATCGAGACAGTAATACTGAACTGTGTGAATAAAACCTAAATGTCACGGTGATCGTGACATCTGGTTACCTGAACTCCTGCACTGGTTAGAACTGCTTCACAATTTATTAAACAGTGCAGTTTTTTACCTTGTTGGCAGTGCAAAGATTAATAAGTTCAGTTGAACTCCTTGAGCTCTATAACTTGGATTGTCTCAGCTGTTCCGTGTTGTCCACTTTCCTCTGCTATATATACTCACCACTGGTACTTGGGAATTGCCGGTGATCGTTCTTACTGCCTGGTTAGATGTTGGAGGTGAAGTTTGTGTTTGGAGCAAGCATTTGGAGAGTTGTTTAGGAGATAGCTGTTTGGAGTTTGTGTGTACATCCTCTCCTATTTGGTTTCTCCTTCCTATATATGTTTCCTGTGTTCCACTCTGTTTGGTGAGTGTATTTTGTATGATTGTAATTTTCATTTATACCTGTCCATCTTACCTCGTTTGTCTGGTTAGTGTTATCCTATACACTTCGGCCTCACACCTCCCTGGGTGGGAGAGGGGACAGATAAAGGTTAATATAGGAGCATAGCAAGGCACGTGAACCCAGCATCTCCACCTGCAGGAGTAAACCGGGGGACAGGGATAGACTAGGGCGCCCCTAGTTCTACGTATTCAATAGGCACCACCAATCCTTAGTCACTCCGTGACACTAAAGGAGTGTTCAAAAAGGAGTTTATTTTTTTTCTTCTGAACTCCCCTCTACTGATTTATGATCACAGACCTCATCAAAGTTTTGCTAAACTTTGATGTGGTCATAAAAAGCTGAATGGAGCTCAATCTTTATAACAGTGTAAGTGGTAATACAAGTGACTTATTGTCAAAATTGCGTGTCTGTCGGTTTGCTTTCAGCTGCCTGGAGCTAATCTAATTTAAGATTGATGCCCATAGGTGCTGAAAAATGGATGCATGAATTGTGCAAGCGCTCTACAGAATCCTGTCAACCCAACAGCATCATCCATACAGAGGTGACACATAGAAAATGGCTCTAGACCAGACCTGGGTAAAGTGCGGCCCGCATGCCACATCCGGCCCTCTGCCTGTTGCAGTCAGGCCCGCGGAACGAGACAACCGAGGGGCTGAAAACAGTGGCCCACGGTCCGCACCATGCCTGCCGCTAGTTGTCTCCGCCCACCCGATGTCTCTGCCTGCCCGCAGTCTTTGCAGTCTCTGCTCTCCATCCACGCTGACTGAATTGATGGAGGAGGGGCCTCTGGCCACTTCCTCCACCAATCAGCATGTGAAACAGCTGACACAATGAAGGCATGTCATCGTGTCAGCTGTGTACTGTGGAGAGTCAGCGCATCGGAGACAGAAGCATAGCAGAGCGCCATGGGAACGGGAGAAAGGTAAGTATGTTTTTTTTTACTTATTTATGTGTATTGGATGTTTGACTGCACATGGGGAGGTTATATGGGTCTTATGGGCATGGGGAGGCTATATGGGTCTTATGAGTATGGGGAGGCTATATGGGTCTTATAGACATGGGGAGGCTATGGGGATCTTATCATTGACATGAGGAGGCTATGGGGATCTTCTTATAATGGACAAGAGAAGGCTATGGGGATCTTATCATGGACATGGGGAGGCTATGTGGGCCTCAGATGCAGGACATGGGGTGGCTGTGTTGGCCTCAGATGCTGGACATGGGGAGGCTGTGTTGGCCTCAGATGCTGGACAGGGGAGGCTGTTTTGGCCTCAGATGCTGGATATGGGGTGGCTGTGTTGGCCTCAGATGCTGGACATGGGGAGGTTGTGTGGCCTCAGGTGCTGGACATGGGGTGACTGTGTTGGCCTCAGATGCTGGACATGGGGAGGCTGTGTTGGCCTCAGATGCTGGATATGGGGTGGCTGTGTTGGCCTCAGATGCTGGACATGGGGAGGCTGTGTTGGCCTCAGATGCTGGACATGGGGAGGCTGTTTTGGCCTCAGATGCTGGATATGGGGTGGCTGTGTTGGCCTCACATGCTGGACATGGGAAGGTTGTGTGGGCCTCAGGTGCTGGACATGGGGTGGCTGTGTTGGCCTCAGATGCTGGACATGGGGAGGCTGTGTGGGCCTCAGATGCTGGACATGGGGAGGCTGTGTGGGCCTCAGATGCTGAACATGGGGAGGCTGTCTGGGCCTCAGATGCTGGACATGGGGAGGCTGTGTGGGCCTCAGATGCTGGATATGGGGAGGCTGTGTGGGCCTCAGATGCTGGACATGGGGTGGCTGTGTGGGCCTCATATGATATATCAAAGGGGCTGTATTCGGGTTCAAATGGTATATAGGGGGATGTTTTCATACTTAATTCTGCTCAATATTAAGTGATATAATTGATCTTAATATAATTAATATGTTGATATTAATATTGGGTAGAATTAATTTCAGCCTATCGGTTCGACGCTCCATAACAGTCATTGTCTCTCGTGAGGCTCCTTAAAAAATTAATTGCCCACCCCTGATCTAGACCACTAGACATATAACCAGGAATATTAACCGCTGAGCCTCCCTTTATAGATATACCACATGTTGTCAAAACATTATATGTCTGCGGTTACAGCTCTTTAAATCAAAGATAAAGGAACCCTTTGGGTAAAGTTTCCATACGGTGTGATCCTCTTAGAACACAGTGTTACTACATAACAAACCAGCACCTGCGGCAGTTATGGCGGAGCTCCGCACGAACAGAAGCAATGCCAGCTTTCCATGACTCGCATGAATGCATTCATCTAGTCCCACTGTGGGTATCGGCTCAGTAAAATCTAATACTAATATTATATCTGGATCTCATATACTTTGCAGTAGGGGGTATATAATCACAGTTATTTAATCAGCCTTTATGTGGAGCAGCATTTAGTGCCCTCTGTGACAAGTCATTATGGCAGCGTCTTTCTGCCTGCTGGAGAATTAAAAACCTCACAATAAATCACGTCTGAGATGAAGAAATGTCAGCGGGAGACTCATCTGCAGCTCGATGGGTTATTGATTGATCAACTGAAATGATAAATTAACCCATCACCTCTTGCAAATGAGCCAACAGGTTTTCTAGAGCATATAGCGTAAAGGGGTTAGACATCTAATTGCTCTGTTACTTTAGTTACTTTATGTGTCATTGCATCTATTCCTTCCCTGGGCTCTTTACTAAAACCTCACCCGCTGCCTAGGACCTGGCATGTATTTTATGGCCAGTGGCAGTCTCTACATTTACAGGATGTAGCCTGTGCTCCAGGCTGACGTGTTTAGCTTACAGAGCATTGTCTAAAATGAGAGCAGGAATCATAGAATCATAGAATGTTGCAGTTGGAAGAGACCTCCAGGGTCATCGTGTCCAACTCCCTGCTCAATGCAGGATTCACTAAACCATCTCAGATTGATGTCTGTCCAGCCTCCGTTTGAAGACTTCCATAGAAGGAGAACTCACCACCTCTCGTGGCAGCCTGTTCCACTCATTGATCACCCTCACTGTCAAAAAGTTTATTCTAATATATAATCTGTATCTTCTTCCTTTCAGTTTTATTCCATTGCTTCTCGTGTTTCCATGTGCAAATGAGAATAATGATGCTCCCTCTACACTGTGACAGCCCTTCAGATATTTGTAGACAGCTATTAAGTCTCCTCTTGGCCTTATTTTTTGCAAGCTACACATTCCCAGATCCTTTAGCCATTCCTTGTAGGACATACTTTGCAGTCCACTCACCATCCTGATAGCTTTTCTCTGAACTTGCTCCAGTTTTTCGATGTATTTAATATAATATGGTGCCCAAAACTGGACACAGTATTCCAGATGAGGCCTGACCAAGGAGAAGTAGAGGGGGATAATTACTTCCTGTGATCTAGACTCTATGCTTCTCTTAATACATCCTAGAACTGTGTTTGCCTTTTTTGCTGCTGCATCACACTGTTGACTCATGTGTGGTCTGTGATCTATAAACCCAAGTCTTCTTCACACGTGCTGCTGCTTAGTGATATTCCTCCCATTCTGTAGATGTAATTTTCTTTTTTCTTTCCCAGATGTACAATCTTTCATTTCTCCCATTCTATTAGCCGCTGCACATTGTTCAAGCTCATCTAGATCCTTCTGAATCTTTTCTGTCATCTTTAGTGTTAGCTATTCCTCCTAGCTTTGCATCGTCTGCAAATTTGATTAGTTTACTTTCAGTTTCTTTATCTAGATCATTTATGAAAATGTTGAATAACACTGAGGCCAATACAGAGTCTTAGGGTACTCCACTTGAAAAATTCTTCCAATTGGATGTGCAACCATTTACACCACTCAAGTATGATCACTGAGCCAGTTATGAATCCACCTAACCGTAGCCTTGTCAATGCTATACTTGGTCATTTTTCAATAAAGATAGTATGAATACTTTATCATATGCTTTGCTAAAGTCGAGATATACTATATGGACTGTACTCATTTCCCTGATCCACCCAGTCAGTCATTCCATCATAAAAGGAAATTAGATTAGTCCGTCATGACTTGTTTGCTACATACTCATTCTGGCTCTGGTTAATTACTGTATTGTTATCCAAGTACTTACATACATGCTGTGTAATAATTTGTTCAGAGATCTTTACTGGTATAGAAGTAAGGCTCACTGGCTTGTAATTTCCTGGCTATATCTTCTTTCCTTTTTTGAAGATCGTGACAACATTTGCCCTTCTCCAGTCTTCTGGGACTTCTCCTGTTCTCCAGGATTTTTCATAGATTCTGGCTAGTGTTTCTGCAATTTCTTCTTCTAACTCTTTCAGTACCCTAGGATTTAATTTATCTGGACCAGAAGATTTACATTCATTTAAATTATCCAAGTGTTCTCTCACCATTTCTCTGTTTATAGTGTGGAGTTTTTTATTCCTTTGATGGCACCGTGAAGATCAGTCGATGTTACAATTGCTTTCTTGGAGAACAAGAACAAGCAATATAGGAATTTAAAATTTTTGACCACTCCATCCTTTTCATCCTGTAAAATCCTATAGCACCTTTGACTTTTCTTTTGCTTTTGACATATCCCCACAAATCCTTTTTTACTGTTTTTGGTCTCCCTTGCAAGCCTCACTTCAGTACTGGCTTTAGCTCTTCTAACTCTTGCCCTACATTCCCTGCAGACAGCATTATATTCTTCTTCAGATATGCCCCACTCTTTCCATTACACATTTCTTTTTTTCCTTTTTAACAAGTTTGATGTTCATCCATCCTGGCCTCTTTAAAGGCTTCAAATTCTTCCCTCTTTTCAGGATTGTTACCGATTGTGCAGTCAGAATTTCATTTAGCAAAATCTTCCATTCTTCTTAGACATTTCTGTCCTTTAGAACATCCAGCCATTGAACCTTTCCTACCCTCTTTCTGAGTCCATTAAAATCTGCCTTTCTGAAGTCTGGAGTGGTCGGTACTCGAATCAAGCAGGTTGGACATTTGGATGGACTCAATTCGAGTAACGACTATAATGGAAGTCAATGGGTAACTCGAGCATTTTTTCAGAAGACCTAACGGGAGAGCTGGAGTGCAAGAAAATTGCTGAAATGGATGGAAACAGCCCTCAAAAGGAATGTGAACAGCATGGAGTAGACGCCTCGATGCATCTCTGACTTCCAGGTCGCTGTTGGGAACAATGTTGTCAGAGTATTATGCCACACTTTTATGGACTGACAATAAAACATACAAAACCAAAGATAAAAATGGATTTTACAGGAAAAAAAATGTAGGAAACATTCTTTCCGGTATTCTGCTAAAATTGTTAGGTAGTGGGACGCCTAGACTGGTAAAGCCTATCCACTAAGTGCAAGGGCTGCTGAAAATTAGCAGGAGGGACTGCAATACACAATGGAAGACAAAAATGTTAAACCAGTTCCGAATGATGACCTCTATAAATTTGGATAGAGTGACTTATAAATTACCCTCTAAAAATTTGGAGAGTGTGACGCATAATGACCCTCTAAAACTTTGGCGAGAGTGACATGTAATGACCAGAGGTCCGAAGAAGATCCAGTGAGTCACAAACTGAGACGGAGGCAGAAATAACAACGCTTTCTTTACTGAAATAGGGGTTGGCGTAAGATCCTGTATTGTATACAATAGTCTCAGATTGCCCTAATATAGTCAGCAAGGGTTGAAATCAATGTGCCAATCCCAAAGTTCCCGATTTATATGTATTACACTAAGGTCCCAGAGGAAACTTATTTGACCAGTTAGTCCAAAAAGGTCTTCAATAAACTATATGAGAAATAGATGTAAATTTGGTCAAGCGGTCCTATGGGAACCCTGGAATGGCACACCGATTGTAAACATATAAAAACAACAATATAAATATATAAAAATATAACAGTAGTTCTTATATGCCTAATCTATTGGTTACCCGGGTATCTATCGTTACGGTACCGTTCACCTTTGGTGGACCCCCACGCAGGTCTGTGATTTAAGATGGCTGCAGCCAGTCCCAAAAATCTTTGGCGCCAAAAACAACTACAGCAAAACAACAAGGATCCGCGTCTTGTTGGCCGATACCAAGCCCACACGCCGGAGACTTACAGTTCTGTAGCCTCAGGATAAGGTCCAGGGAGAATACTTCACCGGGACTTGTCAGGTTCTCCTCAAAATGGATGGCACAGGATTCCGTCTCCTCACTAACCGTCACTCACAATTTCCCTGGGAGGAGACCGTCTGCTTCTTCATGGGAAGGACGTCTTCTGTCGCTTTTCCGCCACTGGCTGTCTGGCCCGTTCAACACAGTGTCTCTAGACCAAAACTGCATGGACTTCACAGAGCTACAGAATCACACAGCTTTACATACTGTATGCTCTACACTTGTCCCCCAAGCAGAGACACAGCCAGGGATTAGCAACCACCACAAACAGCAACGCTGTCAGAGACCAGTCCTCAAAGAGTCCAGTCCTCTCACCTTCCTCCATCATCACCTCTCAGCGTCTCACAAAGCAGACACTAGCCACCACCCCCCAACACACAAAGTCACTCGGGCTGCACCTGCTCTCAGCTCAAGGAGGAAAACACCGCAGGGTGCTAGTGCTCTCCTGATGCCATTACAGTTCACTCTCTTACATGCCACCCCACTAGAGGTTGGTGTCCCTGACATACCTCCCCACTCAAAGTCATCCTGGGCATAGCACTGAGATGGTATTCCCACTGTAGATGAAGTAGTTCTCCTGAGACCAACTCCAACAGGCTCGGTCCCAGACGGGTGAGAGTCTATTCAATGGTATCATCAGAATGAGGCTACTTCCTCCTGAGGTGTGGCGCCCTGTGACACAACATCCAGGTCAGGTGACTGACCTGATTCTCCCTCCTCTGCAGGACATACCACGTTCTCAACCCTCTCTCCACTTGATCACAGGGGGCAAGTAAGCAGGCGCAGGAGGAGACACACCATCAAATTCAAGAGCACTAGGATTTCCCACCCCTTTGGACAAGGCCTTTGGCTCTGTGGCAATGGGGGCCGAATCTTCAAACCAGCACCGTTGTAGCATGTTACGGTGAAGATTACGGGTTGGCCCCCCTGTCTCCACCGGCTCAACTTCATAGACTGGAATCTCAGGGTTCACTTGTTTTTTCATCAGGTACGGAGTCGCTTCCCACTGGTCACTCAAGTTCCCTGATCATCTTTTGACTCTCATCAACACGCTATCCCCCTATGGGATATCTGACAAAGGCGATCACCTACCACCTGATCCACCACCCTTAATCGCCGCTGGTGCTCTCGAACCCATTCGGATGCAATCCAAGGGGGATTGGAGGAGGGATCCGGCATGCTCAAATCCTCAAGGACCCTGCTGGGCCTCCCGAACATCAACATGTGCGGTAAATAGCCAGTAGTGCTGTGCACCCTATTATTGTAGGTTCACATCAATCCGGGGAGATACACAAGCCAGCACAGGTGCTGTTTGCCCTCTAATGTCCTCAACATCTGCAACAGGGTCCGATTAAAGTGCTCACATGCCCCATTATCCTGTGGGTGATAAGGCGTTGTCCTCGACTGTCCGATACCATACAGCTGGTGCAGCTTCTTCATCAGAGCTCCCTGGAAGCATGCTCCCTGATCAGAGTGTATTCTCCGCAGACACCTGAACACTTGGAGGAAATGTCGACATACGGTATCAGCCGCCGACTCTGCCGTCTGGCAAACTACTTACAGAGAAATAAATTAACCCATAACCACCCTGGAATATAACAGACGTTGCCATAAATTCTGTACCTTCACTAGACCACATTTAGTCTCTAGACAACAATAAATACATTTCTTTGGGGAGATTTTGCCATCTTCTCTGTGGGCACCATTGTATTTTGACATCCTCCGTTAAGAGTCCTGTTTTTGCTTTTGCTCATGACCTTAGCACAATCAGCAGTTTTAGTGCCCCTTCAGGCGCTTGTGTAATTGGGGTATTATCCTGTCTTGGCATTACCCTTTTTATAACATTAGGTTGGGGAATACCATGTCGGCTAATATCTACAAACCATATATTCTCTATGGGATCTAATATATTATTTTCTGTTCCTGTTTGCACCTGCAGAAAGCCCATGAGATTGGATTTGTCTTGCAGGCGGCCGGCGGTGTGCGAGATTAGACAGCCGCTCAGCTTCTTGAGACAAATTGATTGCCGGCAGTGAGTGTTTGTAATTGACATCTGTCCATAACTATATTTGCAGAGTGGAGATAAGCGGCGACGCACTTCTCTGTGCACTGGCGATAAGGCTCCGTAGAGAAAGTCCGTGCTGACTGTCCAGTAATATGAGCAGACACTACGGGAATGTTACAGGAAAACATAAAGATACAGGGAGCTGTGCTGAATCCTCTCAATCTCTTGGAAAACAAGGACTGTAAGAAACGTAAAGTAACATTCTAGGTATGAACTGTGGTAAGACGACTCGCTCGGCTCTCCTGAAGGCAGACTCAGGACACACGTTCTCTGGGTTTTCTTTCTGCTGGTTTATTATCAGCCAAAAACTCATGCAGGTTTCGCAGGAAAAGTAAACATGACCCCTCTGGGTTAAACGGGAAAAGCATAAAAAAACAAACAATAACTCAGTCCATAGATGAGTGGGTTCCGCCCGCTCTCGGTAGCATAAACGGCACTGCTAAAGTCCTTGTGGAAAGCTCTGCAGCTTCCACTATCCTGTCTGGAGACTTGCCTCTCCAGACCACAACACAGAGAAAAAAAAACAGGACTGAGCTTTTATACATTGCTCAGCCACACCCTTTTAACATATAACATGCTGGCAGATAAATAAAGCAGGTCTTAGTTCACACAGGAGAGCATCCTGTGTGACACATACCTCCCTTCACATATAAAACCAGTGACACTGTCACATATTCCCCCCCCTCTGCCCAAAGCCGGGGGTTTGGGCACCTTCTGACACCAGACAGGGAAACCTAGAGAGGGCATCTGCATTCCCATGTAACTTCCTGGCCTATGCTCCACGTGAAAGATAAATTCTTGAAGCTCTAGGAACCATCTAGTTACCCTAGCATTTTTTCCCCTCTTTTCCCTCAACCATCTCAATGGGGCATGGTCTGATACTAATTTAAACTTCCGGCCTAGTAGGTAATATTTCAGTGTATCCACGGCCCATTTTATGGCTAAACACTCTTTCTCTACTATGGCGTAGTTCTTCTCGCAGGAGGACAGCTTTCGGTTTAGATAGAGAATGGGATGTTCTTCCCCATTTATTTCTTGGGAGAGTAGGCCCCTAGACCAACCTCTGATGCGTCAGTCTGGACCACAAATTCTTTCTTAAAGTCTGGTGCGACCAGGACAGGCTGCTTGCACAGTGTTAGCTTCAGCTTTTGAAACGCGGTCTCCGTTTCTTCCGTCCATTTCACCATGGTTGATTTGGTGCCTTTTAGAAGATCTGTTAGTGGGGCGGCAATCGTGGCGAAATTCGGGATAAACCGCCGGTAAGTATCCCACCATTCCCAGGAATGCTTTCACCTGCTTCTTTGAGAGCGGTTGCGGCCAGGTTTGAATTGCCTCTACTTTCTTGATCTGCGGCTTTATTTCGCCTCTCCCAACAACATAGCCCAGGTACTTGGCCTCATCTTTTCCGATGGCACACTTTTTCGGATTTATGGTAAATCCTGCTTTCCTTAGCGCGTCCAAAACGGCCTGTAGTTTAGGTAGGTGACTAGCCCAGTCTGGGCAAAAGACCACAATGTCGTCGAGGTAGGCTGCGGCATACTTCTTATGTGGGGCTAGGATCCGATCCATAGCCCTCTGGAAAGTGGCTGGAGCCCCTCGTAGTCCGAATAGCATCCGCTTGTAAAACAGCCATTAGGTGTTGAGAAAGCCGTCTTCTCTTTAGCCATTTGGGACATGGGGATCTGCCAGTAGCCTCTTCGTCAGGTCAAGAGTGGTGATGTACCTCGCCGGTCCAAGCCTCTCGATGAGTTCGTCGACGCGGGGCATCGGGTACGCGTCACACTTAGATAACTCATTCAGCCGACGGTAGTCATTACAAAACCTCCACTCTCCATTGGGTTTCGGCACGAGGACGATTAGGCTCGACCACCCACTCTTCGACTCCTCTATTACCCCGAGGTCTAACATCCTCTTCACCTCAGCCGAGATCACCTCCCGGCGTGCTTCCGGAATCCGATACGGCTTCAAATTCACTCGTACATGCGGTTCTGTCAGCACGTCATGCTCTATCACTTGTGTATGCCCTGGCAACGCTGAGAACAGGTCCCGATTCCGCTGTAGTAATTCTCGACACTGTTGCTTCTGGGCCGGTGATAGAGTCTCTGCAATAGTGACCTCCTCCACCTTGCCTTCTGGTGCGGCTCCCAGGCAAGGAGTTTCCACAGGTTCACGGTCCCGCCACGGCTTGAGCAAGTTTATATGATATATTTGATAGGCCTTCCTTCGGCCAGGCTGGTGGACTTTATAATTAACCTCGCTGACTTTCTCCACCACCTCGTATGGACCTTGCCATTTGGCGAGGAACTTGCTCTCGACGGTAGGGATCAGCACCAAAACACGGTCTCCGGGCTGGGACTGTCTTAGTCTCGCCGACCGGTTATAGACTCTCGCCTGGGCTTCCTGCGCCTGGAGGAGATGTTCCTTTACGATGGGCATCACCTTTGACATTCTCTCCTGTAACTGGGCGACATGTTCGATGATACTCCGGTGTGGCGTGACTTCAGCCTCCCAAGTTTCCTTGGCGATGTCTAGGAGACCTCTTGGATGCCGCCCGTATAGGAGCTCAAACGGAGAGAAGCCCGTGGAGGCTTGAGGAACTTCTCTGACCGAGAAAAGCAAAAATGGGAGCAGGTAGTCCCAGTCTCTCCCATACTTTTCAACGACCTTCTTGAGCATCGCCTTTAAGGTCTTGTTGAAGCGTTCCACTAGGCCGTCCGTTTGTGGATGATAAACTGAGGTCCGCAGCTGAGTTATCTGAAGGACTCTGCAAAGCTCCTTCATCACTTGCTCATGAAGGGGGTTCCTTGGTCTGTTAGAATCTCTTTTGGTAGACCTGTCCGAGCAAAAATATGGGCCAATTCTCGGGCTGTACTTTTACTGGACATGTTCCTTAGGGGAACCGCTTCTGGATACCGAGTCGCATAGTCCATGACGACCAGGATATATTGGTGGCCCCGAGCTGATTTGACTATGGGGCCCACGAGGTCCATGGCAATCCTCTCAAAGGGAACCTCTATCACAGGTAGTGGAACTAAGGGGCTACGGAAGTGGGAGGAGGGAGCGGTTATTTGGCAGGTGGGGCAGGACCTACAAAAGTTTTGAATTTCTCGATAACACCCTGGCCAATAGAACCTCCTCAGTATCCTCTCCTGAGTTTTCTCGACCCCTAGGTGTCCCCCCAGAACATGTGAATGGGCCATGTCTAGCACCCGCCGTCTGTATGGCCCCGGCACTAACAGCTGTTCCACTATCTCACCGCCCCTCAATTTGGCCACCCGATATAGCAACTCCCCCTGTACTGCAAAGTGGGGGAATCTGGTGTCGGCCCCCGGCTCTTGGGCAACCCCATTACATACAGTAACCTGGTCGAACGCCCCTTTTAAGGTCAGGTCTCGAACTTGAGCAGTCCCAAAGTTCTCTCTGGACATATCTAATGTAGGTAGGTCGGCCTCCTCAGTCACCGTCTCACCCTCATCACCGACAAGGACGCACAGTGGGAACTCCTCTCTCTGAGACTCTGTCGGGGGTTCTTCTTCAAGGATCTTGTTTTTCGCCATGCTACTTAGTCCAGTTCCCTTCCCCCACAAGCCCCAGAATAAGGAAAAATCACGGCCCAATATGACGGGATGTATCAGGTCCTTTACCACCCCGACTTCATGGGACTGGGCACCACAGTCTGTCCCTACTGTTACTGTGGCCACGGGATAGTCCTTGGCGTCACCATGGATGCACCGAACACCCAGGGTTTTGGAAGGGATCAACTGGTGGGGAAGGGATGCTCTGATCAAGGTCACCAGACTCCCGGAGTCCAACAGCCCAAGCACTTTTATTCCATTAATGGATATTGCACACGCCTGCGGTCCCTTGCCGGGTTGACAGTCCACGCTACAGGCAGGATAGGCATAATAGGAGACCCGTCTGCCTAGGCTGCAGTCCATGGGCTCAGGGGATATTTGACACTTGGCGGCTACATGTCCAGGGTTGTGACATCGCCAGCAAACTATATCTTTCCCATTTGTTCTAAAGGCCCTTCAATAGGAGTGGGACGCCCCCCAGTGGTGGCTCTAGACCCCTTCCGTGGTGAACCCACCCCCTTTTGGGTATCCCAGTAGGGAGAAATGACGGCATCCGGTTTCCCAAGAGATCTCTCAACTACCTGGTACCTCTCTACCAGGCCGATAAAGTCATCTGCATTCTGGGGATCACCCTGGGCAAACCCAGGTCTGTACTGACTTGGGAAGGGAATGCATGAATCTATCAATCACCACCCGCTCAACCATCTGGGCCGGAGTGGAGGACTCCGGTTGTAGCCACTTCTGAACAAGATGCAATAAGTCAAACATCTGCGAACGAGGGGGTTTGTTGCTAGCATACGCCCAGTGATGAACTCGCTGGGCTCTTACTGCCATATTTACTCCCAGACGTGCTAAGATCTCTGTCTTTAGTTTGGGATACTCCTTAGCATCTTGCAGCACCAAGTCAAAATACGCTTTTTGGGGTTCACCCGATAAATATGGCGCCAGAACCTCTGCCCACTGTGCTGGTGGAAGTCTCTCCCGATCAGCCACCCTCTAAAAAACAGTCAGAAATGCTTCTACATCATCCCCAGGGGTCATCTTCTGCATGGCCCGCCTTACCGCCTTCCTGACGTGAGAATCATCAGTCGGCCCTGGGGTTGGGGTGGCCGCCCGGCTCTGGATGGCGTCCGCCAAAAGCTGTATCTGTTGTTGCGCCTACTGCTGGTGCTGCTGCTGCGACTTTTGCTGCAACTGGATCTGCTGAAGCAACAGTTTGGTCGTCTCCTGGTGCTGCTGCTGCATGCTCTGCTGGCTCTGTAGGTGTTGCTGCTGTATGCTCTGCTGGGCCTGGACCAGGTGCTTAACGAGCTCCTCCATGCTGCCGGACTTCTCTAGCTGTCTGGCAGCCTTCACCCAGGACATCCACCGGTCTTTGTGGCAGGCTCACGTGTTCCTGGAATCCTGCACGCACTCTCACACCAACTGTGGTAAGATGACTCGCTCGGCTCTCCTGAAGGCAGACTCAGGACACACGTTCTCTGGGTTTTCTTTCTGCTGGTTTATTATCAGCCATAAACTCATGCAGGTTTCGCAGGAAAAGTAAACATGACCCCTCTGGGTTAAACGGGAAAAGCATAAAAAAACAAACAATAACTCAGTCCATAGATGAGTGGGTTCCGCCTGCTCTCGGTAGCATAAACGGCACTGCTAAAGTCCTTGTGGAAAGCTCTGCAGCTTCCACTATCCTGTCTGGAGACTTGCCTCTCCAGACCACAACACAGAGAAAAAAAAACAGGACTGAGCTTTTATACATTGCTCAGCCACACCCTTTTAACATATAACATGCTGGCAGATAAATAAAGCAGGTCTTAGTTCACACAGGAGAGCATCCTGTGTGACACATACCTCCCTTCACATATAAAACCAGTGACACTGTCACAGAACGTTCATCACCTATTCATTATATAGGTTAGGACCCCCTTATTTAGAAAACTGAGGACCCATCATTCCCCACCATCAGGAGGATCATACTTAAGGCCATTCCATACAAATCTATTGGCGCGCCATCCTTTAGATGGATCTCTACCTTTTGTGTCTTGGGTGCTTGATGAATGTTCCTGGTGAGAATATCACTTTAAAGAAATATGGTTTTGGCTTTGACTTCATCCCTTCATTGTTCAGACATGCCAATTCTAATTTTTAGGATTTTTTTTCCGTAAATAATGCCAGTTATATGAAACTGAGCTCCAAAAACCAGAAACACTCTGTAAAGAAGTATATGGGGTAAAAAGTATATGTCTTGTGCAACGTCAATGACCATCTCTCCATTGACTTCAGAGTAGCTCTAGTTATTGAGGTGGACCCATTAATCGATGTCCGTGTCACTTACCTGAACATGCTGACTATGGTATTGCCATTATGCATAAGGTACACATAAACGTCCTCCACCTCTTCATGCTTCAACATGCTGAATGTAAAAAAGTATACACCTGAAAGAAAGGATCATGATTTTGGTTAAGACCTAAAGGAAAACAAAGGCAATCACAGTACTTTCCACTATGGCCAGCCTGCGATTCAATGTTGCCTACATGTGCACGTAAAATCACAATTGTACTCCTACATCAGTAAAGGGAAATTGTCATGTAGAAAATGGTCTCTGATCTGCATGGAGAATGGTGTAGAGCAGAAGGAACTGAGAAGATTGATGTACATTATTGTAGGAAAGTTTCAGTAGAACTTAAAAACTTGCTTCCCTGGTGTTTGTATGCAGATGAGACCAGTGGGTGGTCCTATTCAGTGATTGACAGTTTTCCATGTATGACTATGCATGCAGAGATAGCTGTTAATCACTAGTAGGACCTGGACTCGTACATAGAAACACCAGGGATTCCAAAAGACCTATCTATAATTCTGCTCATCTTCTCCTTCTTTATACTGTGTTGCATGATCAGACTGCATGTGCTTATTATCTAGAGGAGGAAAAGTAGCAAATGATCATTGAATATTTCCCAAAAATCTCACAAGTAACATTCATTGAACGCTGGTTGACCAAGCTGAATAAAACCTCCACCACTGAGCTCTGGATGATCAGCCTCTACTGAATCCTTGATGATCAAGCTTCATTGAACTATGATCTAGCTTCTATGAACCTTGGTTGATCAAGTTATGTAAACTCTGAATGATCAACCCACTTGAAACCTGTTTGAACAAAATCCAGATGATCAATCTCCACTGAATCATCATTGATCAAGCCCCATTGAACTGAAGATGATCAAGTTCCATTAAAACCAGGTTGAATCAAGTATCTTTGAACCTTGGTTGACCAAGGGCCATAGAAACCTGGTTACTGAAGGTCCTCTGAAACCTGGTTGATCAAACTCCATTTAACCTTTGTGATAGAAAATATTAAAATCTCTCCAGACACTTGTGAGGTGGGCATTCATTCCCCTCCCTCATCCCCTCTCACACAGATTTCCAGTAAGGAAACAATAGCTGACATCCTGAGTCTCTTAGAATTAGACTGGTACAATTCTTTACTGTTCCACCACCCAAACCACTCCATATACCAGACCTCCGCCCTTCCCTAATAACCTCCCTCTCCAACATCACTGAGGGAGAGCTTACTCATCTCCTTTCCAAATCACACCTCATCACCTGTGCACTTGATCCCATCCCTTCCCACCTACTCCCCAACCTCACTAACACGCTCATTCCAGCCCTAACCCATCTCTTCAACCTATCACTATCTTCTGGTACCTTTCCCTCTGCCTTCAAAAATGCCACCATCACACCCATCCTCAAAAAAACAAACCTTGACCCAACTGCTATGCATAGCTATCGCCCCATATCATTGCTCCCATTTGCTTCCAAACTCCTTGAGCAGCATGTACGTGCTCAACTTTCCTCCCACCTCTCATCTAACTTTCTCCTTGACAACCTCCAATCTGGCTTCTGCCCCCACCACTCCACTGAAACTGCCCTGACCAAAATTACTAATGACTTACTCAAAACCAAAGCTAACAGACAGTTCTCCATCCTCCTCCTCCTCGACCTGTCCTCTGCCTTCGACACAGTCGACCACTGCCTACTGCTACAGATTCTTTCTTCCCTTGGCATCAAAGACCTTGCCCTGTCCTGGATCGCCTCTTACCTTTCCGACCGCACATTTAGCGTCTCCCACTCCCACACTACCTCCTCATAACGCCCTCTCTTTGTTGGAGTCCCTCAAGGCTCTGTCTTGGGGCCCCTACTTTTCTCCATCTATACCCTTGGCCTAGGACAACTCATAAAGTCCCGTGGCTTTCAGTACCACCAATATGCGGACGACACTCAGATCTACCTCTCTGGCCCAGATGTCACCTCTCTGCTGTCCAGAATCCTGGAGTGTGTATCAGCCATATCCTCCTTCTTCACCTCTCGCTTCCTAAAACTCAATGTGGATAAAACTGAACTCATCATCTTTCCTCCATCTCACGTATCTTCCCTACCCGATCTATCTATTATGGTAAATGGCATCATGCTGTCTCCCGTACCTGAAATCCGCTGCCTCGGAGTAACTCTCGACTCGCCCGGTCCTTCAAACCACACGTCCAAACTCTTACCACCTCCTGTCGCCTCCAACTCAAAAACATTTCCAGGATCCGTCCCTTCCTCAGCCCTCAATCTACTAAAACTCTTGTTCATGCCCTCATCATCTCCCACCTTGATTACTGCAACACCCTCCTCTGTGGCCTCCCCGTCAACTCTCTTGCACCACTCCAGTCTGTCCTCAACTCTGCTGCCCGACTAATCCACCTCTCTCCTCGCTACTCCCCTGTTTCTCCCTTCTGCAAATCCCTCCACTGGCTCCCAATTTCCCAACGAATCCAGTTCAAACTACTAACACTGACCTACAAAGCCGTCCACAACCTGTCCCCTCCCTATATCTCTGAACTAATCTCCCAATATCTTCTTTCACTTAATCTTCGATCCTCCCAAGATCTCCTACTATCCTCCACACTAATTCGTTCCTCACACAACCGACACCAAGATTTCTCCCAAATATCCCCCATCCTCTGGAATTCCATGACCAACATCTCCGATTATCCACCAGCCTCAGATCCTTCAGACGGAACCTGAAAACCCATCTCTTCGGGAAAGCCTACAGCCTGCAATAACCATTCTGCCGCCTCGCCACCACCATCCAAGCTTCTGCCTCGCCACCACTGCCCGAGCTTCCGCCTCGCCACCACCACCCGAGCTTCAGCCTCGCCACCACCACCCGAGCTTCCGCCTCACTACCACCACCCAAGCTTCCGCCTCGCCACCACCATCCGAGCTTCCGCCTCGCCACCACCATCCGAGCTTCCGCCTCGCCACCACCACCAGAGCTGCCGCCTCGTCACCACCACCAGAGCTGCTGCCTCGCCACCACCACCCGAGCTTCCGCCTCACTACCACCACCCAAGCTTCCGCCTCACCACCACCATCCGAGCTTCCGCCTCGCCACCACCATCCGAGCTTCCGCCTCGCCACCACCACCATAGCTGCTGCCTCGCCACCACCACCAGAGCTGCCGCCTCACCACCACCACCAGAGCTGCCACCTCACCACCACCACCAGAGCTGCTGCACCCCAGACCTTCTGTCTCTTCCCCATTATCCCGTAGAATGTAAGTCTGCAAGGACAGGGTCCTCTCCCCTCTGTACCAGTCTGTCATTGTTAGTGTGCTTACTGTAAGTGCTATCTATAACTTTGTATGTAACCCCTTCTCATGTACAGCACCATGGAATTAATTGCGTTATATAAAATAATAATAATAATAATAATAATGGACATAAAGAAGTAGGAAATCGGTATAGTTGGGAAGCGACAATTTTCATGAACATGCTGGCAACTCTTGCAATGTACCCTCTTCAGTGAAGGGCAGACACATAGGCCTCCAAATAGTATAATAGCCCTCAAAGTGGCCTGCATATAGCCTGCAAAAATGTATAAGGGCCCAAAAAAAGCCCTCTAAAAAGTATAATGTCCTCCACATAGCCCTCACAACAGTATAATGGCACCAACCTAACCCTACAAACATTATAATGGGCCCACAAATTGCCCTGAAAACAGTAAAATGGCCCCACATGGCCCTCCAAACATTATAATGGGCCCACATATAGCCTTTCCAACACAATAATAAGGGTTCCCACATTGCCCTCTAAATAGTATAATGGCCTCCACATAGACCTGCAAAACTGTATAAAGACACTCACATAGCCCTGCACACCGTATAAAGCCCCACAAATAGCCTTGCACACCGTATAAAGGTCCCGGCATAGCCCTGAACTTGGTATAAGTCCCCCACATAGTCCTGCAAACTATATAAGGGTCCAAACATAGCCCTGCACACTGTATAAGGGCCCACACATAGCCCTTTACACTGTATAAGGGCCCACACATAGCCCTTTACACTGTATAAGGACCCACACATAGCCCTGCACACTGTATAAGGACCCACAAATAGCCCTGCACACTGTATAAGGGCCCACACATAGCCTTTACACTGTATAAGGGCGCACACATAGCCCTGCACACTGTATAAGGGCCCCAAGCCCTGCACACTGTATAAGGCCCAACATAGCCCTCACACTGTATAAGGGCCCATACATAGCCCTGCACACTGTATAAGGGCCCAACATAGCCCTGCACACTGTATAAGGGCCCACACATCCTGAACTTATAAGGCCCACATGCCCTGCACACTGTATAAGGGCCCACACATAGCCCTGCACACTGTATAAGGCCCATAATAGCCCTCACACTGTATAAGGCACAAATAGCCCTGCACACTGTATAAGGGCCCACACATAGCCTGCACACTGTATAAGGCCACATAGCCCTGACACTGTATAAGGGCCCAACATAGCCTGCAACTGTATAAGGGCCACAATAGCCCTGCACACTGTATAAGGGCCCATCACATAGCCCTGCACACTGTATAAGGGCCCAAATAGCCCTCACACTGTATAAGGGCCCATACATAGCCCTGCACACTGTATAAGGGCCACAAATAGCCCTGCACACTGTATAAGGGCCCACACATAGCCCTTACACTGTATAAGGGCCACACAATAGCCCTGCACACTGTATAAGGGCCCACACATAGCCCTGCACACTGTATAAGGGCCCACACATAGCCCTGCACACTGTATAAGGGCCAACATAGCCCTGCACACTGTATAAGGGCCCAGACATAGCCTGCACACTGTATAGGGCCCACACATAGCCCTGCACACTGATAAGGCCCAACATAGCCCGCACACTGTATAAGGCCCACACATAGCCCTGCACACTGTATAAGGGCCCACACATAGCCCTGCACACTGTATAAGGGCCCACACATGCCCTGCACACTGTATAAGGGCCCACACATAGCCCTTGTACACTGTATAAGGGCCCACACATAGCCCTGCACACTGTATAAGGGCCCACACATAGCCCTGCACACTGTATAAGGGCCCACACATAGCCCTGCACACTGTATAAGGGCCCACACATAGCCCTGCACACTGTATAAGGCCACACATAGCCCTGCACACTGTATAGAGGCCCACACATAGCCCTGCACACTGTATAAGGGCCCACACATAGCCCTGCACACTGTATAAGGGCCCACACATAGCCCTGCACACTGTATAAGGGCCACACATTGCCCCACACATAGCCCTGCACTCTGTATAAGGTCCCACACATAGCCCTGCACACTGTATAAGGTCCCACACATAGCCTGCACACTGTATAAGGGCCCAGACATAGCCTGCACACTGTATAAGGGCCCACACATAGCCCTGCACACTGTATAAGGGCCCATACATAGCCCGCACACTGTATAAGGGCCCACACATAGCCCTGCACACTGTATAAGGGCCCACACATAGCCCTGCACACTGTATAAGGCCCACACACAGCCCTGCACACTGTATAAGGGCCCACACATAGCCCTTTACACTGTATAAGGGCCCACACATAGCCCTGCACACTGTATAAGGGCCCACACATAGCCCTGCACACTGTATAAGGGCCCACACATAGCCCTGCACACTGTATAAGGGCCCACACATAGCCCTGCACACTGTATAAGGGTCCACACATAGCCTGCACACTGTATAAGAGCCCACACATAGCCCTGCACACTGTATAAGGGCCCACACATAGCCCTGCACACTGTATAAGGGCCCACACATAGCCCTGCACACTGTTAAGGTCCACACATTGCCCCACACATAGCCCTGCACTCTGTATAAGGTCCCACACATAGCCCTGCACACTGTATAAGGTCCCACACATAGCCCTGCACACTGTATAAGGTCCCACACATAGCCCTGCAACTGTAAGGTCCACACTGCCTGCCCTGTATAAGGGCCCACACATAGCCCTGCACACTGTATAAGGGCCCACACATAGCCCTGCACACTGTATAAGGCTGTGGTTCCACGGTCCGGAACCACAGCGCTTTGGACGGAGCGGAAATTCCGCTCCGTCTAAGCCCCGCCCCCTTTATGACGCGCGATCTTTCCGGAGGTGTTCAGGACACCTCCGGAACACCTCCGGAAAGAGCGCAGGGCTGCATAGCCCTGTGTTAATTCTGTTGCGGCGACGCACCGTCGCCGCAATACGCGAGGACATGCTGCGGTCTGAAAAGACGCGCCGCATGTCCGTTTACGCAGGTTTGCCACCTGCGTATTGTTACGCATAGTGGAGACGGGATTTCTTGAAATCCCCTCCACTATGCTGTAACATCTGGACGCTGCGTGTTTGGCGCTGCGCCAGCGCACAGCGCCAAACACGCAGCGTATCCTGACCGTGGAAACTCACCCTAAGGGCCCACACATAGCCCTGCACACTGTATAAGGGCGCACACATAGCCCTGCACACTGTATAAGGGCGCACACATAGCCCTGCACACTGTATAAGGGCGCACACATAGCCCTGCACACTTTATAAGGGCGCACACATAGCCCTGCACACTGTATAAGGGCCCACACATAGCCCTGCACACTGTATAAGGGCCCACACATAGCCCTGCACACTGTATAAGGGCCCACACATAGCCCTGCACACTGTATAAGGGCCCACACATAGCCCTGCACACTGTATAAGGGCGCACACATAGCCCTGCACACTGTATAAGGGCCCACACATAGCCCTGCACACTGTATAAGGGCCCACACATAGCCCTGCACACTGTATAAGGGCCCACACATAGCCCTGCACACTGTATAAGGGCCACACATAGCCCTGCACGCTGTATAAGGGCCCACACATAGCCCTGCACACTGTATAAGGGCCCACACATAGCCCTGCACACTGTATAAGGACCCATAAATAGCCCTGCACACTGTATAAGGGCCACACATAGCCTTTACACTGTATAAGGGCCAACATAGCCCACACTGTATAAGGGCGCACACATAGCCCTGCACACTGTATAAGGGCGCACACATAGCCCTTTACACTGTATAAGGACCCACAAATAGCCCTGCACACTGTATAAGGGCCCACACATAGCCCTTTACACTGTATAAGGACCCACAAATAGCCCTGCACACTGTATAAGGGCCCACACATAGCCCTGGATACTGTATAAGGGCGCACACATAGCCCTTTACACTGTATAAGGCCCACAAATAGCCCTGCACACTGTATAAGGGCCCACACATAGCCCTACACTGTATAAGGCCCACACATAGCCCTGCACACTGTATAAGGCGCCACACATAGCCCTGCACACTGTATAAGGCCCACACATAGCCCTGCACACTGTATAAGAGCCCACACATAGCCCTGCACACTGTATAAGAGCCCACACATAGCCCTGCACACTGTATAAGAGCCCACACATAGCCCTGCACACTGTATAAGAGCCCACACATAGCCCTGCACACTGTATAAGGAGCGCCCCACATAGCCCTGCACACTGTATAAGGGCCCACACATAGCCCTTTACACTGTATAAGGACCCACAATAGCCCTGCACACTGTATAAGGGCCCACACATAGCCCTTTACACTGTATAAGGACCCACAAATAGCCCTGCACACTGTATAAGGGCCCACACAATAGCCCTGCACACTGTATAAGGGCGCCACACATAGCCCTTACACTGTATAAGGACCCACAATAGCCCTGCACACTGTATAAGGGCCCACACATAGCCCTTTACACTGTATAAGGGCCCACACATAGCCCTGCACACTGTATAAGGGCCACACATAGCCCTGCACACTGTATAAGGGCCCACACATAGCCCTGCACACTGTATAAGAGCCCACACATAGCCCTGCACACTGTATAAGAGCCCACACATAGCCCTGCACACTGTATAAGAGCCCACACATAGCCCTGCACACTGTATAAGAGCCCACACATAGCCCTGCACACTGTATAAGGCCACACATAGCCCTGCACACTGTATAAGGGCCCACACATAGCCCTCTACACTGTATAAGGGCCCACACATAGCCCTGCACACTGTATAAGGACCCACACATAGCCCTTTACACTGTATAAGAGCCCACACATAGCCCTGCACACTGTATAAGGGCGCACACATAGCCCTGCACACTGTATAAGGACCCACACATAGCCCTGCACACTGTATAAGGACCCACACATAGCCCTGCACACTGTATAAGGGCCCACAAATAGCCCTGCACACTGTATAAGGTACCACACATAGCCCTGCACACTGTATAAGGGCCCACACATAGCCCTGCACACTGTATCATGGCCCATACATAGCCCTTTACACTGTATAAGGGTCCATACATAGCCCTGCACGCTGTATAAGGGCCCACACATAGCCCTGCACACTGTATAAGGGCCCACACATAGCCCTGCACACTGTATAAGGGCCCACACATAGCCCTTTACACTGTATAAGAGCCCACACATAGCCCTGCACACTGTATAAGAGCCCACACATAGCCCTGCACACTGTATAGGGCGCACAAATAGCCCTGCACACTGTATAAGGGCCCACACATAGCCCTCTACACTGTATAAGGGCCACACATAGCCCTGCACACTGTATAAGGGCCCATACATAGCCCTGCACGCTGTATAAGGACCCACACATAGCCCTGCACACTGTATAAGGACCCACACAAAGCCCTGCACACTGTATAAGGGCCCACAAATAGCCCTGCACACTGTATAAGGTACCACACATAGCCCTGCACACTGTATAAGGGCCCACACATTGCCCCCACACATAGCCCTGCACTCTGTATAAGGTCCCACACATAGCCCTGCACACTGTATAAGGTCCCACACATAGCCCTGCACACTGTATAAGGGCCCACACATAGCCCTGCACACTGTATCATGGCCCATACATAGCCCTTTACACTGTATAAGGGTCCATACATAGCCCTGCACGCTGTATAAGGGCCCACACATAGCCCTGCACACTGTATAAGGGCCCACACATAGCCCTGCACACTGTATAAGGGCCCACACATAGCCCTTTACACTGTATAAGAGCCCACACATAGCCCTGCACACTGTATAAGAGCCCACACATAGCCCTGCACACTGTATAAGGGTGCACAAATAGCCCTGCACACTGTATAAGGGCCCACACATAGCCCTCTACACTGTATAAGGGCCACACATAGCCCTGCACACTGTATAAGGGCCCATACATAGCCCTGCACGCTGTATAAGGACCCACACATAGCCCTGCACACTGTATAAGGACCCACACATAGCCCTGCACACTGTATAAGGGCCCACACATAGCCCTGCACACTGTATAAGGGCCCACACAACCCTCACACGTAAGGGCCAACATAGCCCTGCACACTGTATAAGGGCCCACACACCACTGTGTGTAACGGCTGCAATGAAGTAATACATTGTGAATATTGTAAGAAGTAGTTGGGAGATACACTTTAGCCCAACTAGCAACTCAGATATTCCACCACACATTAGTATTTGCTGTTCTTTTCACCTCTTCTTGACATACATAGAGGCTCAAGTCCCCCAAAAAAGACTAACAAATAAAGTGAAAGTTATATATTTTTTATAAAATATGTAAAAAAAAAGAAAATGAAAAGTTTAATTCAATTTAAAAAAATCATTGCCCTCTCATAAAAGTCCAAGCTATAAAAATATAAGATTATTTTATTATTTTAAGAAAAAAAATTGTAACACCAGAATTGGTGTTTTTCAGTCACTGTATCTAACCAAAGATTTAAATAAAAAGTGATCAAAACATCGTATGTACCCCAATATGGTAGCAATAAAAAATGTCAGCTCGCTAAAAAAAAAAAAATAGTCCTAACCTGGGTCCATTTATGTAAAAATAAAAAGGTCATGAAAATTTTGACACAAAACAATTTTTTTATTTTTATTTTTTGCAAAGTTCTGAATTTTTTAACCACTAAGATATAAAAAATACAAGTACACAAGTGCGGTATGACTGTAATCGCACTGACCTGAAGAATTACGTTACCAGGTCATTTTTACAGCACAATGGACGCTGTAAAAACGAAATACAAGAAGTAATAAAAGTAATAGCTGAATTGTAGGATTTTTATCACCAGATTTGGAATTTTGTACTCAAAAACTGCAACTGATTTCACAAATAAATGGACATATAAACGGGAACGTAAAAAAAAAAGAAGTTATGGCTCTTGGAAGCGAAAAGGGAAAATTGTGCAGCAAAATAAATAAATAAAATGCAGTGGAGGGAAGGGGTTAAGTGATAAAAAATCTGTAGATGAATATTTTACAACTCAAAATAAAAATAATTATAAAAATAATTTAACGGTATAAAGCACGACCGATGTCACACTATTAATGAGTTTCAGCTTTTCAGCAGCATTTTTGTTTTATATTTTAAAAGGATTTTGTGAATCGCGGACTGTGAGACGTACGAGACCTGTGAGGAGGTGACGGCCCAAGATGTTCCTCTTGCTGTGTGAACCGCGCTGGGTCAACCAATTAGCACGAGGCTAAGCAAACTGAAAAAGCCCAAAGTGCTAAAGTAATGCTCCAAAAATAAACAGGAAATAAGTGTAACACCCCTTCAGGGCTACCACGGTACGCTGGGTGTTATGGGGGGTCTCACCTCTTTAGGGCGCAGTGCCTCCACCCGAATCTTGATTGGAGCTCTCTCTAGGACTGCAGAAGGACTGTTATCTTCTGCCAGGGACTGATTCGGGAAACCCCTGCCTATAGCTCAGTACACACTCACCCAAAACAGGAGTAAAACTGTTTAACTGGTTTATGGATATGCAGCAGAAATGAAGTGTATTTAAAGAAACAACATGCAATACAGGTAACGGTGCTCTATAAAAATCATATACACATCACAACCTAATTCTTTCCCCAACCCTGCAAATATAACGTAGCAGGGTTCCCCTTTTCTTGTATTAACCCAGTCCAAACGTTGGGGCCCAGTTGCCGCGGATGTTGGCGTGCAAATTTATAACCGTTGGTGCACTTAGATGCTCACGAAGGTAAATAGTCTGGGGCGTAGTGTACTCACTGTAACGGGCTGGTTGAACCACAAGTCTCGAAAAGGGGCACTCACAGTGCGTCTCCACCGGTGGTAGTTTTCCCTGGAACCCAACTGGGGGCGGCAGGATTCAGGCCTTTATACGGTGGGAGTGCCAGTAGAACTCTCCGAGTCCTTAATGTTGCTTGCTTCACCTGATGACCGGGCTGCGCTCTCTCCAGATTCGCAGGTATATCAGAGGGGACTGGAACGCTCCGCTCTTTAGAGGAATACAAGTCCACAGCACTCCATCTTTTACATGAACCATCAGCTCTCTCTCTTTCTTTCACTTCCTCTCCAGCTCCCTCCCCCAAGTTCCTCCTCCCTCCTATCCCTCCAAGCTGTGTCATCTGACTGAAACAAGGGTCCATGGGAATTGTAGTCCCCCGCAGCTCAGGGAAAAAACCATTAATGTCTGAAGGTCCCTGTTTAACAGCAGCTGCAAAACTCTTCTTAGTGTCTGTAAATCCCAGTATACCAGTAGCTGCTCTGACAGTTCCATGTGCAGGTGTTACATTCTCCCCCTGGTGAGTCATTGAAAGTGTCCCATCACGACATGAGGACTCACCACCTGAAACATGAATGGGGGTTAAGGCATCCTGACTAACACCAAATTTACATGCATACAAACCACCTCCTGGACACATGGAAGATACCGAGAAATAAGGCCAAACAGAATTTGAATTTGGGTGTATCAACCTGGGGACCTCAGTGGTATGTCCCATTCTGTCATAAGTCAACATCATGGGTGGCCTAATGTCCCGCTTGGGACGAGTGTGTACCGAGGGACCCACCTCCTCAGTCCCCGACTCTTGTCTCTCAAGAACGGGCTCCACCAGGTGAATCTCTTCATTCAATAAATGTCCCTCTTCTGAACTTTCCTCCAATTGTGGGCGGGGTGCACTCGCCTCCTGACAAATGTCCCTTTTCTTTGTTTCTACTTCAGGGGTCTGGTTTTCAGGGTCTACGCCCATGGGGCATGGGTCCTCGATCCACCTGTAGCTCCATTGACAGTCAGGTCCCCATTCATCCCCAGACTCGCTGTCACATCCTCCTGAGGCAACTCCAGTCTGGGGTGGGTTTTTACACCTTGGACTTCTCCTATTGCACTGAAGAGTGGTATGACCTCCTTGAGTTGGCAATGGGGGTAAAGGGATGTTTTTTCCCACTGGCAACAGATGATGTCGATGATAGGTTTTAACAGCTCCACCCCCTTTTTCGGGCTTCACTCTGTAGGCCGGAACACCGGGCAACTTCTCCATTACCACGTAAGGGTCAGGACACCACCGATCAGCAAGCTTGTGCTTCCCAGGAAGGCCCAAAAGCTGAATAAGAACTCTGTCTCCAGGTAATAAAACTTGTTCTCGAACCCTACAGTCGTAGCGAGTCTTATTGCGCTTCCCTGACCGACCAGAGGCCTGCTCTGCCAATTTGTAAGCTTTTGTCAAATCTTCTTTTAGCTGGGACACATATTTTAAGTAGGTCTTCCCATTAGAATGGTCAATGGATGTCCCAAAACTAATATCCACGGGTAGTCGGGCTTTTCTTCCAAACATGAGGAAATAAGGAGAATATCCAGTTGACTCATTTGTGGTGCAATTGTAGGCATGAACCAACTGGCTCACATGCCTGCTCCAGTGTCCCTTCTTCCTGGGATCTAAAGTGCCTAACATGTTCAGAAGGGTACGGTTGAATCTCTCAGGTTGAGGATCCCCTTGGGGGTGATATGGCGTGGTTCTGGATTTCTTGATCCCACAGAGAGCGCATAGCTCCTTGATTAGTCTACTTTCGAAATCTCTTCCTTGATCGGTATGGATGCGGGCAGGCAGCCCGTAATGTACAAAGAACTTCTCCCATAATGTTTTTGCCACAGTAATTGCCCTTTGATCTTTAGTGGGGTAGGCCTGGGCATATCGGGTGAAATGGTAAGTGACCACTAACACATTACTGACATTGCTTTCATCAGGCTCGATGGAGAGGAAATCAATGCACACTAGTTCAAGTGGGCCATCGCTGGTAATGTTCACAAGGGGGGCTGTTCTCAAAGGCAAAGTTTTTCTCAACACACACCGGGAGCATGATTTGCAGTATTCTTCAATATCCGCTTCCATGCGAGGCCAATAGAATCGGTCGGCCACGAGACTCGTAGTCTTTTCGATGCCAAGATGTCCATGGTCATCATGCAGGGACTTCATGACCATCTTCCGAAATCGGGTGGTTAACACCAGCTGCCTGCGGACTCCTCCCTTCTGGCCCCTTGTCTCTCGGTATAGTAGCCCATTTTTTACTACTAGCGACTCTAGCTGCCGAGTCAGCAGGACAGACTCCTCTGTTCTTAATGCATTCTTTTTGGGCCTCCAGCCCCTCTTCACCCACCATCGAACTACCCCCACTGACTGATCCTCCTGCTGCGCCGTCCTGACTTGATTATGAGTCAGTTGAGGGAGAGAGTCTGGGGTTACATTTGTCACTCGACAGTACGACAACGGGAGCGCTTCGCTAGATGCTCCTAAGAATTTAGCACAGCACTGCAGAGTGAGGGCATCAGTTCGATGTCTATGGCACAGAGTCTTCACCTCAGGGGCAGGGACCTTTATCCATCCTCCTTCTTCTTCCTCATTTAAAGGTTCACTAGGCAGGCGAGAGAGTGTGTCTGCATCAATGTTACTGATCCCTGGTCGATATTTTAAGCTGAAATCATACAGAGAGAGTGCGGCAAGCCACCGGTACCCCGTGGCATCCAGTTTTGCTGTGGTTCTCACGTAGGTTAATGGATTGTTGTCGGTATGAACCACGAAGCGTACCCCATAGAGGTAGTCATGCAGCATGTCCACTACAGCCCATTTCAGAGCCAGAAACTCCAGTTTGTGAGCTGGGTAGTTGCGTTCACTGGGAGTCAATCCTCGACTAATGTAGTAAACGGGACGTAGACAGCCATCATGGTCCTGATAGAGAATCCCTCCTAGTCCGTCGAGAGAAGCATCTATATGTAACACATAACGTCTGCATAGGCCAACACTGGAGTTTGGGTCAAACATGACTTCAGTTTCTCGAATGCCTCGTCGCATAAGGGTGTCCATCTTTCCCCAAAAGGTTCATTAACTCGGAAGTAGTCTCTTTTCCCTGACCTTGAGGGGCGGGCTGTCCCGCCGGAAGGGGGATACCCCTGGGTAAGAGCAGTTAATGGCTTCGCAATCCGAGAGTACTGGGGTACAAATCTTCGGTAGTATCCACAGAATCCTAAAAAGGACCTAAGCTCCCCCAGCTTGGTGGGCTTAGGCCAGTTTACCACAGCCTCCACTTTGGCGGGGTCGGTGGAAATTCCTTCTCTGCTGACTATGTGCCCCACATATTTCACAGTCGTCTGGCAAATCCGGCACTTATCAAGGGACAACTTCAACCCAGCCTCCTTCAACCGATCCAGCACCTTGAACAACCGCTGGTTGTGTTCTTCCAGAGTCTTCCCAAAAACAATAAGATCATCGAGATAAACCAAGACCTCACGTAAGTGCATGTCCCCCACTACTTTGTCCATACATCTCTGAAAAGTGGCCGGAGCACCTGTCAGTCCTTGAGGCAGTCTTTGAAACTCGAAGAACCCAATGGGGCAGATAAAAGCGGTCTTCTCTTGATCTTCCTTTGACATGGGTATCTGATAGTAACCACTCCGGAGATCTAACACAGAAAACCATTGGCTCCCTTGCAGGCAATCTAAAGCTTCATCAATTCGGGGCACAGTGTACTGGTCAGGAACCGTACGTTTGTTCAAAGTACGAAAATCCACACACATCCGAATAGCTCCATTTTTTTTCCGAGCAATCACAATGGGGGAAGCATATGGGCTACTAGACTCTATGATGACTCCTGTGTCTAACATACCGCGTAGATGCTGCCTAACATCTTCGATATCCGCCGGGGCCAAATCTTCGGGATCTCTCTCGGAAAGGCTTTTGATCGTTCAACCGAATGCGATGCTCTACTCCTTGGGCGAGGCCCATGTCCCATTCGCCCAAGGAGAAAGCCGCCCCCCCGCATCATCATGCCGTCGATGACTAGCCTCCTCTCTTCTCCTTTCAGCTCACTTCCTTCAAAACAAGGGTCAAAGCTTTCAGGCTGCAGTTCCCTCTTCTCCTCCTCCGTCCTCACATAGGCTTCCAGACAGACTGGGTGGATGGATAGGGTCTGCGAGTACTTTTCTCCCCCAGCTTCACAACACCACTGAGCTAACGTACGGAAAATGTTGGCATTTGTTCCCACTATGACAGGTGTGGGTCTCTCATCTGCCTCTGCCTCCGGGCAGATTAGCGCTATAATGGGTATCTCTTTATCCACTCCAACAACAGTCTCTGGGAATCGTAGTGTCACGGACACGTATCCTCGGTAGGGATAGCTGTGTTCACTCAGTCCCCACACCACGAGTCCAGACAGCGGTTTCAGAGGCACATTGGATAAATATCTTTTATACCATCCTTCAAAAATGATGGACACTTGAGATCCGCTATCCAGCAATACTGAACAAGATTTACCATTGATATATGCGGGGACATGCGGGGCTGGTCCCACTAACCCTTCAGGCAGTGTTTTCGATGAGGCACTATTGGATGGAGAGGTAGAGTAGGTCTTAGTTGCTGATGGGGGCTCAGTATGGGGTTCTACTGGCCCCCTTTCCCGTTTCCCGACTGCCTCGGAGGGAGGTGGGGAGAATGTGAAGAGTTCTTTGAGCTCCACCGCTTTGGACACTGACGAGCTATATGGCCCGGACTCCCACAGACAAAGCACCCTTCTGGTTTCCTACTTTCCACTCTACACAGGTCATCATTCTCTCTTCCTGAAGCCAGGGTCTGCTTCTCGGCTACCTCTGCAGCACTTTGTAACCGCTATATTGTCTTGGCCTGAGCACTTAACAATTGAGTAATCTGCTCCCCCTGTTTCTCGATGACTTTCAGCAGTTCCCTCTCTCGGCAGTCGGCTGCTGGCTTCAAGGCAACAGTAGTCACCCGAGGGGAGGTCTTCTCTCTTGCGGCCAAAATAACCTCTTCCTTGCGAACTTCCTTAAGCAACTCATGAAAAGAACCAGGAATCTTCTCTTTATCACAAGACCTCATCCGCTGAGCAATTGGATCATGAGTGAGAGCTCCTCTGAGTACTTGGTCCAGACGACACTGATCAACTTCTTTAGGGCTGACTCCACCTTTAGATACTATTCTATGAACCATCTTATCCAATCGGTATAGATAGTCGGACATCTTCTCATCTGGTTGTTGGTAGGTGGTACGAAGTTTATAGAGTAGATCAGTAGCATCTTCAGGGGATCCAAAAGCATCTTCTAAAGCACTCATATAATCTTGATAAGTTGCTAGTGGCTTGCTCCGCCAAGCAGCCTGCACCACTTCCATAGCAGTACCCTTCAAACTTTCTACTATTCTCTGCTTCTTCACGGCATCAGTGCACTGCCACTCTTCTAAGCACAGTAAAGTGACATCCCTCCAAGTATCATATTCTTCTTCTCCAGCAGGGGTGGGGAGGGCACCCGAGAAGGTTCTTAAACGACGGTAGTTCCCTTCTGGCTGCATCTTTGCAAACTGACTGACTAACTTTTCCATAGCTGTCATAAGCACATCAACAGGTGCCGCTGTCTCTTCAGGACTGGTTCTAAGGGGAGTAGAGGGCGGACGTATACTAGTCTTCCTAGACTGAGTGGTTGATTCCTGTTGCCGGGTCTCAACTTCGGACTCATTAGGCCAAGTGATCTTCCATTGTCGACCATACTCTGGGGACACGGCTATCATGGATGGGAAGTAATCTTTCCTCAAGATCTGCCCGGTTGAGATCAGGGCTATGGGTAACTGTCCCCCCTTTTCCTTTCTGCGGTCGACCACTTCAGGGGGCAAGTTCAGTGAGTCGGTTAACTATTTTCAGTATCTCTTCATCAGATGCATCACAGAGCTCACCACTCACTGCAAAGCTTTGTCTAGCTGTAACATCCATCTCTTCACACCACAAATATACTTCTCGCTCTGTTAAAGTCTCCATAGTAAATACTCCTGTGTTAGTTCTGGATCTCAGCAGTGCCTCCACTGTAACACCCCTTCAGGGCTACCACGGTACGCTGGGTGTTATGGGGGGTCTCACCTCTTTAGGGCGCAGTGCCTCCACCCGAATCTTGATTGGAGCTCTCTCTAGGACTGCAGAAGGACTGTTATCTTCTGCCAGGGACTGATTCGGGAAACCCCTGCCTATAGCTCAGTACACACTCACCCAAAACAGGAGTAAAACTGTTTAACTGGTTTATGGATATGCAGCAGAAATGAAGTGTATTTAAAGAAACAACATGCAATACAGGTAACGGTGCTCTATAAAAATCATATACACATCACAACCTAATTCTTTCCCCAACCCTGCAAATATAACGTAGCAGGGTTCCCCTTTTCTTGTATTAACCCAGTCCAAACATTGGGGCCCAGTTGCCGCGGATGTTGGCGTGCAAATTTATAACCGTTGGTGCACTTAGATGCTCACGAAGGTAAATAGTCTGGGGCGTAGTGTACTCACTGTAACGGGCTGGTTGAACCACAAGTCTCGAAAAGGGGCACTCACAGTGCGTCTCCACCGGTGGTAGTTTTCCCTGGACCCCAACTGGGGGCGGCAGGATTCAGGCCTTTATACGGTGGGAGTGCCGGTAGAACTCTCCGAGTCCTTAATGTTGCTTGCTTCACCTGATGACCGGGCTGCGCTCTCTCCAGATTCGCAGGTATATCAGAGGGGACGGGAACGCTCCGCTCTTTAGAGGAATACAAGTCCACAGCACTCCATCTTTTACATGAACCATCAGCTCTCTCTCTTTCTTTCACTTCCTCTCCAGCTCCCTCCCCCAAGTTCCTCCTCCCTCCTATCCCTCCAAGCTGTGTCATCTGACTGAAACAAGGGTCCATGGGAATTGTAGTCCCCCGCAGCTCAGGGAAAAAACCATTAATGTCTGAAGGTCCCTGTTTAACAGCAGCTGCAAAACTCTTCTTAGTGTCTGTAAATCCCAGTATACCAGTAGCTGCTCTGACAGTTCCATGTGCAGGTGTTACATTCGTAATTACATCAAATGTTCATTCCGAAATATATATAATAATGTTATATGGAAATAAGTGGCTAATGGAAAACAGAAATTATAAAACCATCTAACAAATGTTCCCCCAAGGCTGTAAGTTCTCCTAAATTTGTGCTAATGTAGGGGGAGCCAGGGGAGCAGTCGTGGCTAACAACGGTTGCTCAATCACGCCCTGGACTCCCGCCACATGCATACAAAGTTCCCTTTGATCTGTACCTTGTGCCCCTTGCGTCCCGCTCTCCATCTGGATTCCTTCTGAGCTGCTGAGGACTGCTTTCTGGCGTTTTCAAATAAAGGGAGACAGAGTCCAGTTCCAACTTAACAAAAACAAGTTTACTTGGTTCCATTCTCAGTACGTTCAATTCAGTCACAGTTGCATCACAGGGATCATCACAGAGTACATTCCTTTTTTGTCCTGTGCTTTCCCTCACTTCTTCCAGAATGTCCCAGGGTCGTACTGGCTCATCCGGTACCGCAGCGTTCCTTTTGGCCAGCCTAACTATCTTCAGGAGTTCCCCTGTCCATTTCACCCCAGACAAAAGGGCATCAGCCCATGAAGTTAGCTGTCACATACTGGTGCTGTCTTGCATCCTGCTACTGCTGTGACCTTCAGCCCTCGGGCCTTGAACAACTGGGCTCAGTACTTCAACGTTACGTGGTCACTGTTTTGCCTGGGCTCTAAGGCCCTTCTGGGCTGTCTGGGCTCTCTGGCCCTACTACCTCACTTCAGGAAATCTTCCAGGCGTACCCACAGCTGGCCCCTCTTATCCTATACTAAGTTCCTGTTCCTATATATGCTAATGTACCCCACTCTAGTGGCCTAACTTTATAACTGCACTTTCCCTATATACAATATACATGAAACAGTAATTTGTTAAATAACATAATGTACATAGCAGCATTAGGTGCTTCACAGCTATACAGCTCTGGCAAAAAATTAAGAGAGCACTTTCAAATGTTACGTTTGTATGATTTTTCTCTTTATAGGTATATTTTTGAGTAAAATGTAAATTGTTCTTTCAGTCTATAAACTTCTGACAACACGTCTCCGAATTTCCAAGCAATAAATTTTGTATTT
>JARQOD010000001.1:986728540-986863404 GCA_033576555.1 Oophaga sylvatica | reverse complement strand
TTCCTATAGCAGCCATGTTGGAGTATTCATTCCTTTTTGGTTAATAACACGGTGGGAGCATTCGCTAGAAAACACGAACGTCACTGTGTTGAACCATGCGCCGACGGGCATCGTTCCCGTGGTACCGGTGAACCCGTAACTCCAACAGAGCCCGAGAAATGGAATTCTCGGTGCCCCATGAGCTATGTCACCCAAGTTTGGGTTCATTTGAACCATTATTTCAAAGCAAGATCATTGATAGGTCTGCCGTTATTCTGCTAGAGTTCCCCGCCGAGTTATGAACCTTATGATATTGCAGAGCTCAAACCATAGCTTGTAGCCAGGGGAGGTGGCTAGAGGACCAGCCCTTTTTGTGAGGTCAGAAGCTGACATGCATAAGTCTTACAGTGAAGTTCCTCGCTAGAATTCTTTCTGCTGGACGTGCTGAGTAAGAGATCTCCCAATGAACTATGACGTGTGGCTCCTTCCCCCAGCCTGGCTTGCCTGTAAATGATCTAACAACCATGTGAGTGACTTTCATTCTTAATCCTATTTTATTTTATAACTGCATCTGTACATAACGATATTGTCTCAGTTTGTTACATCTTTTTATATTATATAAGCATTGCCTGTTTTTAAGGAATAAACCTATAAATTTATTAGTTTGTTTCTCCTGCTCTATAAACGAATTTTCACGTGCCTGAAGCACACGCTACTGTTTTGGGGTTGCTACGGACCCTCTTGATAAATTGTGTATTAAGTCAAACCCGTAGCTGGTGGCAGCTAAAGGAAAGGGGTGTAAAGTGTCAATCTATTGGGGGACGCTGGCAGTGACGGAGCGGGTTTATAAGGGTACTGCCTGGCTGCAGCCAGGAGTAATCATAATTCCCTCACTGCAGCGTGCCCAATAGCCAGCACACATCCAAGTGACCCGTCTGGCGACCAATTATCCTAGGTGCAGTTCCCTGACTGACCTGAGGGTAAGGGGGGTGCCAGAGAGCTGCAAGTTCCTAAGTGGAAGTGGGATAGTTATAAATCCCTGCAGTTTACTGGGTCGGACGGCAGCAGCCGTCGTGTGTGTGCACGTTCCATCACATGTGGTGGGCAGCAGTGGGATCACAAGCCGTGACCCCCGGGCTACCGTGTGGCGGATCGCGGCACCGTTCGTCACATATTGGTGGCAGCGGTGGGATCACAAGCCGTGACCCCCGGGCTAACCGTGTGGCGGACTGTGTGCCCGTTCATCACATATTGGTGGCAAGCGGTGGGATTATAGAGCATTAGTGATCTGGTCTGAGCAATCATTCCTCTCACTAAAAAACTTGCACGGTTCTTCAGGGACCCTGCATCTAAAGTTTTGGAGAACAGACTCAGTGTTTATTAGTCCTGAGACAATTGTGTGTACTTGCGGTTACCCCTCCCTTCTCTTTGTTTTTCTATCCTATCTTTTATTTGGCAACCATGGCTACAAGAGGAGCAAGTTGGTTCGAAAAGCAGAACAGGGACACTCTTGTGGGAATCTGCGTGTACCACGGCCTTGACCACAAGAACCAAACCAAAGCCCGACTGGTCCAGGCCCTGAAGGAACTGGAAGAGCATCGGAGCGTGGCGGGCGCAGGAGCCGGTCCAAGCCAGGGTGGTGCCGCAGGAGCAGAGGCCCAACCCCTGACTGCTTACACCCAGAGAGAGGTGGACCCTTACCTGCAGGCGGCCCTGGAGGGACTCTCCGCTGACAACCGGGAAGAACGCCTGAGGCTGATTCAGCAAGCTCAAGAGAGAGCCGACCAGCGAGAGGCAAAACAGCGAGAGGCTGAGAGAGCCGAGCGCCAAGCCCAGCGAGAGGCTGAGAGAGCCGAGCGGGAGGCTGAGAGAGCCCGAGCCGAGCGGGAAGCCCAAGCGCAGAGAGCCCATGAGCTGGAGATGGTTCAGCAGGGGCAATGCCCTCCACAGCCCAGAGCAGTGTGCCCAGCAGCACTCAGAGTCCCAAGCCCCGGCCGGAGCACTTTCCCGTGCTGGAAAGGGACGGAGACTTGGACACTTTTTCTGCGGGCCTTTGAGAAAGTCTGCAGACAGTACCGGCTGCCTGCCGACCAATGGGCCAGGTACTTGACCCCGGGCTGAAGGGCAAAGCTTTGGAGGCGTTCGCTTCCCTCGCGCCAGATCAAGACAGTGACTATGAGGCCATCAAGCAGGCCCTGATTGCCAAGTACCAGCTAACCCCTGAGGTATACCGAAAGAAGTTCCGGAACCTCCAACGTGGCCCACACGACAGTTACAGCGATGTGGTGCAAGGACTCCGGAACCACTTTGACCAGTGGATCTATGGACTGTCAGTTGACACCTATGAGGAGCTGAAAGACCTGATGATCAAAGACCAGTTCCTGCATCTGTGCCCAGCTGAGGTCCGACAGTTCATCCTGGACCGAGAACCAGAGGACGCGGTCACAACAGCCCGGATCGCCGACAGCTATGAGGCCAACCGGAAACCCGAGGTGCGGAAGCCCGTCGCCACCCGCTGGGGAGGGGTAAGCCTGCAACCAACCCCAGTGCCCCTGCCAGTCGTCCCTCTGGAGGCACTATCCCCTTTGCCAGCGCCAGGCCTACAATCAGACCCCCGCCAGTGTTTCTCCTGTAAAAGGACTGGTCACATCAGCGCCACCTGTCCGGAGAGGCAGAAGAACCCCCCAGCCAAGGCCTCCGGGCCCAACGCCTCTGTTCTTTTGGTGGGTGGTGTGGTGGGGAGGGTTGATGACAACGTGCAGCCCGTCCGCGTGGGGGCCCGTCTTGCTACAGGCCTCAAGGACACCGGGGCTGAGCGAACCCTCATCCGACCCGAACTGGCGGCCCCTGAAGAGTTGATTCCGGGGAAAACCCTAACTGTCACAGGGATTGGGGGCGTCCACTACCCCTTGCCGATAGCCCGAGTTTTCATTGACTGGGGTACCGGGAGCGGGGTGAAGGAAGTGGGGGTGTCCGAAAACCTGCCCACTGATGTTTTATTGGGGACTGATCTGGGGAGGATGGTGGCGTACTATGTCCCTGACACCCCTTCCCAATCTAATGATAAGGTTAACGTTAACCATGATGTTGATGTTGATGATGATGGGAAACTGATTGTGTTACCTGCTAATGCTTTGCGAAGTGAGGATGCAACTGATAACCTTTCTTTCCCTAGGACTGATGTTGATAATGATGTATCTGTGCCATCTGAATCTGTTAACCCTTTCTCCGAAGTGGTAGATGTGTCCACAGGTACAGGAGCGTTCAGTCCCGTCGCTCTGCGGAGTGAGACGGCTGAGGAACCCCTAGCAGGAGCAAGCGACAGTGCTCAAGGAAATGGGGAGGTGCATGGGAACCGGGAGGAAGGTGACGCCATGACACTGACCAGTGCCACCGAGGAAGGTAACTGGCCCATAAGTAGCACTGCTCCTGAAGTGTTGGGGGTGGATGGGGAGGTAGAGCCCATAGCAGCGCAGGCTGATGGGTCTATAGAAATCCCCGGGGAGACTGCATATGTAGCTGCTGTCACCCGCAGTCAGAGTGCCCGGATCGCAGGTAGCGCCCTGCCATCTGGACCCTCCTCCGCTACAGGAGAGACTGAACCAGAGGTGGACCCAGAGCCGGTCCCAGAGGGTCCCAGTGAGGAAGGAACCCTGACGTCACTTCTGGCTGCCTCCAGCCAGGAGTTCCAGGCCGCTCTGCACTCAGATGCGAGCCTGGAGAACTTGAGACACCTCGCCGAGACGCCCACCTCCGTGACTGATAAGGAGAGGGTGTTCTGGGAACGAGGAAGGTTGTACCGGAAGACCGTACCCGGAGATTCCCAAAAGGAGTGGTTGAGGGGGAAACAGCTGGTCGTCCCGCACCAGTTCCGAGGTGAGTTGTTGAGGATTGCCCATGAGATTCCACTTGCTGGACACTTGGGGATTAGCAAAACTAAGGCACGGCTGTCTCAACACTTCTATTGGCCCAAGATGGGGACAGATGTGACTAACTACTGCCGCTCCTGTATCACCTGTCAAAGAGTGGGAAGGCGGGGCCTGCTCTTAAGGCTCCCCTGATCCCGTTGCCAGTGATAGAGGAGCCTTTCCAGAGGATCGCGGTGGACATTGTGGGCCCGCTGGCCGTCCCCAGCAGCTCTGGAAAGCAATACATCCTGACTGTGGTAGACTACGCTACCCGGTACCCGGAGGCGGTAGCTCTGTCCTCAACTAGGGCAGATAAGGTGGCAGATGCACTGGTGACCATCTTTTCACGGGTAGGATTTCCCAGGGAGATGCTTACCGATCAAGGGACCCAATTTATGTCTCGCCTAATGAAGGCTCTCTGCAGCAAAATGCAGGTGACGCGTATGGTATCGAGTGCGTATCACCCACAGACCAATGGTTTGTGTGAGCGCTTTAACGGTACCCTCAAACAGATGCTCCGCATGCTGGTTGAGACCCAGGGACGCGATTGGGAGCGGTACCTCCCACACCTGCTATTTGCCTACAGAGAAGTCCCGCAGGCCTCGACGGGGTTCTCCCCCTTCGAGCTCCTGTATGGTAGGCGAGTCCGGGGACCCCTTGGGTTGATAAGAGAATCCTGGGAAGATGAGCCAAACCCCACGGAAGTGTCCATCGTGGATTATGTCATGCGCTTCCGCGACAAGATGCAGACCTTGACGCAGTTGGTGCATGACAACATGACGCAGGCTCAGGCTGACCAGAAGCACTGGTACGACCAGAACGCCCGGGAGCGGACCTACCAGGTGGGTCAAAAGGTGTGGGTGCTGGTCCCCGTACCAAAGGATAAGCTTCAGGCAGCCTGGGAAGGCCCGTACGTCGTGCACCAACAGCTCAACCCAGCCACCTACGTGGTCACGCTTGACCACACTCGGGGTAGGCGCAAGGCCTTTCACGTCAACATGATGAAGGCCCATCACGAACGTGAAGCCTGCGTCCTACCGGTCTGCAATCTGCCCGAGGACGGGGAAGAGGATCCCCTCCTAGACATGCTGGCCCAAGCTAATGCCAATGGGTCCATTGAGGACATGGAGGTAAATGCCTCGCTAACCGCCTCCCAGCGGTTGCAGTTGCTGACCACTCTGGAATCCTTTCGGGCCGTGTTCACTAACCGACCCGGAAGGACCAAGTTGGCAGTCCATGAGGTGGACACCGGGAATCACGCCCCGTTACGGCGGACACCTTTTCGGATCTCTGAGGAAGTGCAGCAGATTATGCGCCAGGAGATCCATGAGATGTTGCAGCTGGGGGTGATCCGGCAGTCCAAAAGCGCGTGGGCCTCACCTGTAGTTCTCGTGCCAAAAAAGGATCGGACCACCCGGTTCTGCGTGGACTACAAGGGGCTCAATGCCATCACTACCTCTGATGCGCACCCAATGCCACGCATCGAGGATCTGCTGGAGCGGTTGGCGAATGCCAAGTACATATCCATCATGGATCTGAGCCGGGGATACTGGCAGATTCCCCTGAGCCCTGCGGCGCAGGAGAAATCTGCCTTTATCACCCCTTTTGGACTGTACGAGTCCACGGTCATGCCTTTCGGCATGAAGAATGCCCCTGCCACTTTTCAGCGGATGGTCAACCACCTGCTTCAGGGACTGGAGGAGCACGCTGTGGCGTACCTGGATGACATTGCCGTCTTCAGTTCCACCTGGGAGGAACACCTTCAGCATCTCCAGGAGGTGCTCAAGCGTATTCACCAGGCAAGTCTGACCATCAAGCCGGGAAAATGCCAGATGGGCATGAGGGAGGTCCACTACCTGGGGCAACGGGTAGGTGGGGGTTCCATGAGTCCAGAGCCCGAGAAAGTGGACGCGATCGTGTCCTGGCCCACCCCCAGGACCAAAAAGCAGGTGAAGTCCTTCCTGGGCACTGCAGGGTACTATAGGCGTTTCGTACCGAACTATAGCGCCATTGCAAAACCCTTGACGGACCTCACCAAGGGCGGTCTACCCCAAACAGTCAACTGGACAGATGGCTGTGAGGCGGCATTCCGATCTTTGAAAACAGCCCTGTGCAGCTCTCCAGTGTTGAGAGCCGTCGACAGCAGTCGGCCCTTCCTGGTACAGACTGATGCCAGTGAATTTGGCCTCGGGTTGTACTCAGCCAGGTTGATTCGGGGACCAGGAGCACCCCGTGTTGTACCTGAGCCGGAAACTTCTGCCAAGGGAAGTGGCATACTCCACCATCGAGAAGGAGTGCCTGGCCATGGTCTGGGCACTGCAACGTTTGCAGCCCTACCTGTACGGGCGCACCTTCAAGGTGGTCACCGACCACAACCCTCTGAGCTGGCTGCACACAGTGTCCGGAACCAATGGTAGGTTGCTACGCTGGAGCCTTGCCCTGCAGCAGTATGATTTTGCCGTACAACACAAGAAAGGCAGTGATCATGGGAATGCTGATGGGTTATCACGACGTGGCGAACCCACTGAGGTGCGCATGTCGGATTACCGACAGGTCATGCCTCCGTAGCGCCCTCTAAAGGGGGGAGGTGTGATGATATTGCAAGCTTCATGTCTTGTGCTGTTGCTAGAACTACAACCCCCTTCCCCCCCCGGTCATCCTGCACTCAGGCAGTGTAATGTGAGCTGCCAGTGCTGGAAGTTTTCCCGCTTCACCGCAGGGGTCCTGCATTGTCCGAACACGTGCTTTCTTCCTATAGCAGCCATGTTGGAGTATTCATTCCTTTTTGGTTAATAACACGGTGGGAGCATTCGCTAGAAACACGAACGTCACTGTGTTGAACCATGCGCCGACGGGCATCGTTCCCGTGGTACCGGTGAACCCGTAACTCCAACAGAGCCCGAGAAATGGAATTCTCGGGTGCCCCATGAGCTATGTCACCCAAGTTTGGGTTCATTTGAACCATTATTTCAAAGCAAGATCATTGATAGGTCTGCCGTTATTCTGCTAGAGTTCCCCGCCGAGTTATGAACCTTATGATATTGCAGAGCTCAAACCATAGCTTGTAGCCAGGGGAGGTGGCTAGAGGACCAGCCCTTTTTGTGAGGTCAGAAGCTGACATGCATAAGTCTTACAGTGAAGTTCCTCGCTAGAATTCTTTCTGCTGGGACGTGCTGAGTAAGAGATCTCCCAATGAACTATGACGTGTGGCTCCTTCCCCCAGCCTGGCTTGCCTGTAAATGATCTAACAACCATGTGAGTGACTTTCATTCTTAATCCTATTTTATTTTATAACTGCATCTGTACATAACGATATTGTCTCAGTTTGTTACATCTTTTTATATTATATAAGCATTGCCTGTTTTTAAGGAATAAACCTATAAATTTATTAGTTTGTTTCTCCTGCTCTATAAACGAATTTTCACGTGCCTGAAGCACACGCTACTGTTTTGGGGTTGCTACGGACCCTCTTGATAAATTGTGTATTAAGTCAAACCCGTAGCTGGTGGCAGCTAAAGGAAAGGGGTGTAAAGTGTCAATCTATTGGGGGACGCTGGCAGTGACGGAGCGGGGTTTATAAGGGTACTGCCTGGCTGCAGCCAGGAGTAATCATAATTCCCTCACTGCAGCGTGCCCAATAGCCAGCACACATCCAAGTGACCCGTCTGGCGACCAATTATCCTAGGTGCAGTTCCCTGACTGACCTGAGGGTAAGGGGGGTGCCAGAGAGCTGCAAGTTCCTAAGTGGAAGTGGGATAGTTATAAATCCCTGCAGTTTACTGGGTCGGACGGCAGCAGCCGTCGTGTGTGTGCACGTTCCATCACATGTGGTGGCAGCAGTGGGATCACAAGCCGTGACCCCCGGGCTACCGTGTGGCGGATCGCGGCACCGTTCGTCACACTACCTATCCCTACTCTACCTAGCTTATCAAAACTAACTATCTAGCTATCCCTAAACTGGCCCTCCCTGTCCCTATCTGACCCTACTTTTCTCTCCCTCAACACCCACACCACCTTATCTTACCCTACCAACAATCTCACACAGACCAGCTCTCCCTAAGGCACGTTAAAGGAGAAACCCCTCCAAAGCCAAGAGGCCCTCCTCGCGCCCAGCCTCTCGAACTCCAAAGAGCGCACCTTCCCCAGGTCACCCAAGATGTTTCTAAGCACCTCATCCTGGGGGAGGACTTTCCGCTGCGTGGAAACTAAACACTGTGCACTCCAAGTGTGGAACCTAATGACTACACTAACCAGGAATAAAGTGCTCCGTTCTCGGCCACCCAGGGATCTGAATGCCCCATAAGCCCACTCCGGATAAGAAAGGGACGCCAGCCTAGGCCAGCCTATGGAAGCACCCACCCTGTTGTAGACCCCTGTATTAAAGGGACACCGAAGGAGGAAATGCTCCATGCTTTCCAACATGTCGCCACACTCCTCACGGGGACAACCCCGATCATCGGAGCTCCTGCACTTCAGGTTGTCCCTTACATACAGCCTCCCATGGAAGCAGCGCCAGGCCAAGTCCCAAAACTTCAAGGGGATCCGCTTGGAATTTAATAACCCAAGCCCAACCTCCAGATCCCGGCCTGGGCAATCCTTGAGCACCAGGGGCTTCTGGAAATGGGTCAACAGAACCCTGCTGTCAAGGAATTTCCTCGACATGGTCCTGATTTCCACATTCCCAGACCCCACCGGCGGATCACCTTCAGAACCGGGGTAGCATAAGCCGGGAGATGTCCGTGCGGTGTGCGCAGGTCCTTCACCTGCCCTCCTGTCTCCCATTCCTGGAAGAAAGGCCGAAACCAACCCCTGCAGGAGAATACCCACGGAGGAGCCCTCTCTAAATAGAGGTTGGCAACATTGATCTTAAGAAAGGTGTTTATCAGAAACACCACCGGGTTGACCATACCCAACCCACCTAGTCTCCTCGTGCGGTACGTGACCTCTCTCTTAATTAGGTTAAGCCTGTTCCCCCATAACAGCTGGAAGAAAAGGCTATAGACCCGTGTCCAGAGAGGCTCTGGCAAGACGCAGACACTGCCCAGGTATATTAACAAGGGAAGCAGAAAGCCCTTGGCCAAGTTGACCCTTTCCCTCAGGGTTAAAGACCAACCCTTCCACTGGTCCACCTTTTGGGCGGCGATCTTAAGTCTGCCCTCCCAATTTTGCTGGGGGTAGTCCCCGGGGCCAAATTCGATGCCTAGGATTTTGGCGGAGGTCTGGGGCCCTGGAAGGGTGTCCGGGAGATCAAAACTAGGATCTCCCCCTCCCAGCCAGAGACTTTTGCACTTTTCCCGGTTGATCATGGACCCGGACACCTCCGAGTAGCGTTCAACCTCGACATGACCCAATCCGCCTCCTCTCTCGAGGACACAAAGAGGGAGACGTCGTCAGCGTACGCTACCACCCTCAGAGTGGCCCCCGGCTCCGCCCGGTCCATCCCGACTCCCACCAACGGTCCACGATCTACCCTCCTCAAGAAGGGATCGATCGCGAACACGTATAAAAGTGGGCTCAGAGGACAACCCTGGCGGACCCCGGAACTCACCTCAAAAGGGTGACCAACCCAACCGTTCACGAGTGGAAAAGTCTCAGCCCCCTGGTATAAGGTCTCTAACCAATTTACAAACCTCCCAGGCAGACCGTACCTCAAAAGGACAGACCAGAGGTACTCGTGATTCACCCGGTCAAAGGCCTTTGCTTGATCTAAGGACAGCAAGTACCCCTTCCAGTGACCCGCCCTGCCCTGCTCCACTGCCTCTCGGACACCGAGCACAGCACTAAAAGTACTGCGGCCTGGAACAGAGCAGTGCTGAGCCCCCGAAAGGAGCTGGGGTGCAAACTTCACCAGCCGATTAAACAGCACCTTTGCCAGAACCTTCCGGTCCACATTGAGAAGCGCTATGGGACGCCAGTTCTCAATACGGGACGAGTCCTTACCCTTTGATAGGATAATCAGGGCTGACCTCCTCATTGAGCTGGGAAGAGCACCCGAGGAAAGGCACTCATTAAACACCTCAGTCAAGAGGGGACCAAGGAGTCCCTAAAGGCCTTGTAAAACTCGGATGTTAAGCCATCCGGACCTGGCGATTTTTTGGGCCGAAGCCCATCAATGGCCAGTCTCACTTCCTCTTCCCTGATTGCCTCTACCAAAACATCAAGAGAGGGGTCATCTCCTGGCTCAGGAATGGTCTCAGCCAGGAAAGCCGACATCCCGTCTCGATCCAGATCCCTCTTTTCCAAGAGGTGCGAGTAGAAGGATCTGACCACCTCCAGGATCCCTGATTTGGATCGGTTCAGGGAACCCGTACTGTCGATCAGTCCTGTCACCATCTTACAATTCACTGACATCTTACAGTTTCTGTAAGGGTCGGGCGAGCGGTACCTCCCGAAATCCCTCTCAAAAACCAAAGATGTGTGCCTATCATACTGACACCCTCTGAGCAAAGACTTCACCCTGGAGATCTCCTCACGGTCACCCCCAGTCGAGACGAGCTGCTCGAGTTTCCTCCTCAAAGCCTGATACAAGCGGTGCCTGTTCAGACTCCTGAGGCTCGAGAGCTGACGGAAGAACCCCGCCACCCTCTCTTTGAAGATCTCCCACCACTCAGACTTACTGCTACAGAGATCCAAAAGCGGTACCTGGCTCTGAAGAAATTCCTCAAAGGACTGTCTCACTTCCGCTTCTTCCAACAGGGATGAATTCAGCTTCCACAGCCCTCTTCCCATCCGGGGCGTCTCTGTAACATTCAGAGAAAAGAAAATTAAACAGTGATCGGAGAATTCCACCTCAACGGCGGACACTGCAGAAAAGATGGCATCCTCCTTCAAAAAAAACCTATCTATCCTAGACCTACAGCTACCTCTATGAAAGGTGAAACCCCCGTGACCTGGGGTGTGCCGGATGTGGACATCCACCAGGCGAGCTTCGCTAGCTATACTATTTAATGCTGTACTATCGTAAGCCAGGTGGCCTCCGGGGCCCCCCCTATCACGGGATCTCGTAATGGTGTTAAAATCCCCACCGAAGACCACCTGCCGGCTCGTAAAAAGAAAGGGCTTGATCTTCATGAAGAGACATTTGCGGTCCCACTTGGATTGTGGACCATAGATGTTTATGAGCCGAAGCTCCTGTCCCCTCATGAAAACGTCTAAGACCAGGCACCTCCCCATTTCTATCTCAATAACCCGTCGGCATTCCACCTCCGCGGTCTTAAAAAGGACCGCCACCCCGCTATACGGCTCGGCCGCAAGAGACCAGTATGAGGGCCCACACCTCCACTCCCTCCTGGCTTTATGGATGGCCCCCATGTCTGTTAGTCGGGTCTCTCTTGCAAAACACGGATTTTGGTAAGAACTTACCTGTAAAATCCTTTTCAGCGAAGGAAGGAAGAGAGACACAGTATTCATTACTGATGGGTAGGCGGAGCCCCAGATCAGGATGTCACCTCAGATCAAAAGAGTGCTGACTGGCTGGCCCCTCCAGCTCGGGCTCCTCCTACTCAGCTCCAGTCGTACCAAAGCTTTGAGGAAAAGAGCCAAGATCACCAGCGGAGCAACATAACCCCTTCTGAAAGAACTTCAGAGAAAAAACACAAGGATACAGGTTATGCATGCAAAGAAAGCCAAAAACCACAGAGTTCCAGGTACTACTCACGGAACCTGACTACTGCGACGAGCTGGCGATGCTGGAACAGAGCCTTAGTGCGCTGACCTCAGCCCAGATAATCGCTATCAGATAAGGGTCGCGCTGCATCTGAAAACATCAACACACTTCTGCCTTGGGAGGGTGCTGTGTCTCTCTTCCTTCCTTCGCTGAAAAGGATTTTACAGGTAAGTTCTTACCAAAATCCGTGTTTCAGCTGCAGATGGAAGGAAGAGAGCCACAGTATTCATTACTGATGGGACGTCCCAAAGCAGTTCAAAAATAAGGGTGGGAAAAACCAATAAAAGGCAGAAACCCAACAACCTTAACAACAAAGCGCAACCAGCGCTAAACACAAGTTCATCTAGAACTTTAAACTACAGCCGCCTGCAGGACCCTACGTCCGAGGGCTGCATCAGCGGAAGCACTGACGTCCACTTTATAAAACTTTGTAAACGTGTGGACAGAGCGCCAAGTTGCCGCTCGGCAGAGCTGCACTGCCGAGGCACCTTGATGAAAAGCCCACGATGAGGCCACAGCTCTCGTAGAATGAGCTTGAATCTTAATCGGGCAAGATTCACCCCGAAGACGGTAAGCTTCCAAAATAGCTGACCGGATCCAACGAGCTATAGAATCCTTGGAAGCTCGTTGACCACGCCGACGACCTGCTGGAACCACAAACAGGGAGTCCGTCTTACGAAAACCTTGAGTAATAGATAGATAAAACTTCAAGGCCCGCACTAAATCCAATGTGTGTAAAGCTCGCTCTTTCACATTCTTCGGATCCGGGCAGAATGAAGGCAACACAATATCCTGGTTGACATGAAATTGTGACACCACTTTAGGCAAAAAATCACCCCGAGTGCGAAGCACTACACGATCCGGAAAAAACTCCAGAAAAGGAGGCGAACAAGAAAGAGCTGCCAACTCAGAAACTCTCCTCAAGGAAGTGACTGCAACAAGGAAAGCCACCTTCCAAGAAAGTAAAGAAAGGCTAGCAGAAACCATAGGCTCAAAAGGTTTATGCTGAAGAGCTTCCAAAACAAGGTTGAGCCGCCAAGGAGACACGGGTGCCTTCCGCGGCGGAAACTTACGAGATATACCTCGGAAAAAGGAGAGCACGTCTCTATTTGAAGCAATGGTTCTCCGAAACAATAAGGACAGAGCAGAAATCTGACCTTTCAGAGTGCTTACTGCCAAACCCTTGTCTAGCCCATGCTGTAGAAAAGCCAACAGGTTGGGAATGGAAAATTTTCTCGGGTTCCGAGAGGACCCCAAACACCACGAAAAGAAGGATTCCCAAATTTTGTGGTAAATCCTAGTAGTAGCCGGACATCTCGCAGCACGAAGGGTAGCAATGACCTCGGCTGAGAAACCTCTACGGGTCAAGATTTCGGTCTCAAGAGCCACGCCGTCAAACGCAGGGACATCAAGTCCGGATGACAAACGGGCCCCTGAGTCAACAAGTCCGGTTGAAGAGGGAGTGGAAAAGGAGGTGCCGCCAACAGCGACATTATTGTCGAGAACCACACCCTTCTTGGCCAGTCTGGAGCTATCAAAATAGCTGGAATTCTCTCTAGTCTGATCCGACGCAGTACTAGAGGAAGTAAGGATATCGGCGGGAATACATAGATCAGCTCGAACTGATCCCACTGAGCCACTAGAGCATCCACCGCCACCGCCTTCGGATCCTTGTACCTGGACATGAATGTCGGTAACTTGGCATTGAACCTGGATGCCATCAAATCCACTTGGGGGGTTCCCCAGCGAGAGCACAGTAGTGCAAACACATCCGGATGGAGGCTCCATTCCCCGGAATCCATCCTTCTGCGACTGAGAAAGTCCGCTGTAACATTCTGAACCCCTGGAATGTGAATCGCCGAAATGGCTGGTACATTGGCCTCTGCCCAAATCAGAATTCGGGACACCTCTACCATGAGTCTGGAACTCCTTGTCCCACCTTGGTGATTGATATACGCGACAGCCGTCGCATTGTCTGTCTGCACACGGACTGGCAGACCGCTCAAAGGGACCGTCCAATGTTGGAGGCAAAGGAAAATCGCCCTCAATTCCAGGATGTTGATCGGAAGCACAGACTCTTCCGATGACCATACCCCCTGAATCCAGAGATTGTTCCAAACACCCCCCCAGCCCGTCAGGCTGGCATCGGTGGTTATGACTGACCACTTCGGAGGGAGGAAAGACTTCCCCAGGGAGAATGCCCCTGGACGTAACCACCATTCTAGAGAATCCCGCACCGCGCGAGAAATGGTGACACTGCAATCCAGCGATTGCGACTGATTCCATCGACTCAAGATGAACCTTTGAAGAGTCCTGGAGTGGAACTGGGCAAAAGGAATTGCCTCCATGGACGCCACCATCAGTCCTAGAAGACGCATACACTTCCGTAGAGACATTGCCGTTGAGGATCTCATAATCTGTACATGTCGAAGAAGACATGACTGTTGTCTGGTGGTAGGGAAACTACCGACCGAAACGTGTCGAGATGCATTCCCAAAAAGAGGATTGTCCTCGATGGTTCCAGGGACGACTTCTCCCAATTGACCAGCCAACCGAAGTCCTTCAGAAACTGAAGAGACAAATCCCGAGCCGTCAACGCCTCCTCCTCCGAGGAAGCCATGATCAAAAGATCGTCCAGATAAGGGAGAATCGTAATCCCCTGTCTTCGAAGGATTGCCATGAGAGGCGCCAGAATTTTTGTAAAGACCCTTGGCGCTGAGGCTAAGCCGAACGGCAGAGCCACGAACTGGTAATGATTCCGACCTATGGCAAATCGAAGAAAGCGCTGATGAGCCTTTCCGATGGGAATATGCAAATAGGCGTCGCGAATGTCGATTGACACCAGAAAATCGTTCTGTGACAGAGCTGCCACAACGGAACGAAGCGACTCCATGCGAAATTTCCGGGCATGGACATGCCGGTTTAATCGCTTGAGATCCAGAATCGGGCGAAATTTGTTCTCCTTTTTGGGAACTATAAAAAGGTTGGAATAAAAACCTTTTCCTCGGTCCTCTGACGGAACCGGTATCACTACACCCTTTTGTAGCAGAGATTCGACCTCTCGCTGTAGAGCGACAACAAGCTCGGGTTCCGACGGAACGCGAGACTGACAAAAAACATTTGGGGGTCGAGAAGCAAACTCTATGAAATAGCCTGCCGACACAATCCGCGTTGCCCAGGAATCTGGAACGCGAGCCATCCAAGTCGCCTTGAAAAGAAGCAGGCGACCCCCCACTCGAGAATCCTCGAGTGGGCCCCTGGCGTCAATTAGACTTTGCGGGCTTCTTGTCAAGTTCCCGCTTGTCCTGGCGGAAACTCTGCTTCCAGGAAGTACGAGTTTTCTGAGAGGATTTCTTTCCTGAGAAGGAAGGACGACCCGATCCCCACGAGGAGTGACTAGATCGTCCTCGGCCCCGAAAGGACCGCCGACCACTATAGACACCAGGCCTACTGGACACCGAGGCCATGGCCCTACGCTGTGGTAATGCTGATTCCTTCGCCTTAGCCTTGGAAATCAGCTCTGTGAGGTCAGATCCAAAAAGATGGCCACCCTTGTAAGGTAAGGCCAACAACCCTTGTTTGGAAACTGCGTCCCCGGCCCACTGTCTGAGCCATAAAGCTCTTCTGACTGTGACCGCTGAAGCTTGCGCTTTGGCCAGCAGAGATGCCGTATCCAGACCGGCATCAAAGATATAACAGGCTGCCGTTTCTAACCATTCACAAGTTTCCCGTATCTCAGATAACGGAGATTCATTGTGCAACTCCGTCTTCAGACGTGCCAACCAACTTAGAGAAGCTCTAGCAGCACACATGGATCCTAGCACTGCTCGGAATCCATGACCCGCAGCCTCATAGCTTGCTTTTGCCGCCAATTCTGCTTTTCTATCCAAAGGCTCCTGTAAGCTCGCTTTTCCCTTAATAGGGAGTAATGAGGATTTATTAAGCTGAGATAAAGACACATCCACTTCAGGAGCAGAAGTCCAATTAGCCTTTAACTCCGCAGAGCAAGGATAAAGTGTATCCAAGAAATGCGTTCCATGGAAACGCTTATCTGGACATAGACGTTCCTCCTCTATTACACTATTAAGCTCATCCAGAGCTGGCAATGTTGTACGCGAAGCACGGGACTCCTGGAACATGCGTGCTGATTTACCAGGACGACTAGTTACCTCCTCCGGTAACTGTAATATATCTCTCATGGCTTCAATTAATGCCTCCGTACGCTTCGCCATAGAGGAACGCCCCTGCGGCTCGTCCGCATCTGAATCGGATATTTCTCCATCCGAATTTAAAGGGGAACTCTGCCCAATATCAGATACGTCTGACTCGCTCCGTGTAGAGGCCGGTAACGGCCTGCGTCGCTTCCTCTGAGAAGAATTAGCAGACACATATTGACCTAAAAGGTCAGACAAGTTGTTGATCGATCGAGCGATATCGTCCAATTTTTCACCGCTGTCGACCGCAGCGCTAGACGCTGTGGAGGTCTGCGTATCTGATTGCCGCAATGGCACTGGGACGTGATCCGCGGCATCTGAACTCTGTTCAGACATGTCTCACCTGTATGAACAGGCAAAGCGGTAATACCAGCAAAAACTATGCGGTTTTTTTTTTTTTTTTTTTTTATATGCTGAAGGGTTAACGCTCCACCAGGCAGGGTTACCCCAGCGGTATTCAGTCAAAAAAATGTTTCTGGTAGAAATAACCCTCAGAAGGGTCAATATTGCAAACTCACCACAACATATATATATGAAGTGTGAGTCCCAGCCAATTTTATGTCTCTAATGAGACTGCAGCTGCAGGATAGCGATCGCTGCGCTGCAGGGTGAGGAATCAGCACTCACCCAGCTGGCCGTGGTGTCTTATGAGGAGAGGAGCGGTCTGAGGAGCCCAGGAGCCTGTGTAATGGCCGCCACAGTGAGGGAGTCGCAGGAGAAACGCCAGAGCGCGCGTCTTCCTGCTCAAAAGACCGGGAATAGATAGGCCACGCCCCCTGCTAGCTCAAATGTTGAGCGCGAACTCCCCCGCTCCTGCTCCCTCTCTGTCCTGCAGCTATCTGCCTGCGGACAAAAGATCACCACGTCTACAATGTAACAGCGCTGTCACAGCAGCGCTGAAGCATACTGACATACAGTAGTAGCGCTGTCACCGCAGCGCTGAAGCACTCACACATTATTATAATAAAAATTGTGTGGAAAACTCATCAGCTTAGCGCCACAGGGACCCCTAAGGGTTTCTGGCGCTATGCCCATGCTTCCCCCCAGGGCGGGAAGCGCAGTGACCCAGCGTGTGGTTTGCGCCCCGCCAGGGAAAACTCTCCTCATCCCCCAGGGCCGGCAAGGATACTGCAGGGACCATTATGTAATTACAGATCCGCCAAGGGAGAGGCTGGTGAAAAAACACTGATAAACATGTAATAGCGCTGTCACCGCAGCGCTGAAGCATACTGATATACATGTAATAGCGCTGTCATCAGACGCTAAAGCACTCACACATTAATAATAAAATTTTGTGTGGAGTACTCACCAGCCAAGGCGCCACAGGGACCCTCAGGGGTTTCTGGCGCTATGCCCATGCTTCCCCCCAGGGCGAGGAACGCAGTGACCGCACGTGTGGTTTGCGTCCCGCCAGGGAAGCTCTCCTCATCCCCCAGGGCCGGCAAGGATTCTGCAGGGACTTTGAGTAAGTACAGATCCGCCAAGGGAGAGGTTGGGGTACAGCAGCGCTGGTACCCCTGAGACCTCTAGACCAACTAGTGATCCAGGTCTCCTGTCCGAATATAAAATGATAAAATCTTCTGAGGAGCTGCATTAGCAGCGACCATCCTTCTGGACCTCAAATCTTAGACTGGAGCTGAGTAGGAGGAGCCCGAGCTGGAGGGGCCAGCCAGTCAGCACTCTTTTGATCTGAGGTGACATCCTGATCTGGGGCTCCGCCTACCCATCAGTAATGAATACTGTGGCTCTCTTCCTTCCATCTGCAGCTGAAAACAAAATTTCAGCCTCAAATCGGGTGAAAAAATCAAAGGCCGCAAATCTGGCCGCATCTGACTTAATACTGGCGACATTAATGGACTCCAGAGTCAACGGGGTGAGTTCCGCCATCATGGGTGATTGGGTTAGATGGCCTTCTTCTTCCCCACCCCGTCTTTCCCATCTTTCCCCTCCGAAGAGGGGTCTGATCCCTTCCGTTTTAGGGAAGACGAGGTATCCATCCCCATGGTCTCCTTGCCTCCGGGCTCCAGGTCTGTCCCCCCCCAGAGGAAACAGCGTCCCCTGGGGGACAGACTCCGCCATCCCCTGAAAGCCCCCCAGATGGCGCCCCCGGCCCCTCGCCCCCGACCTCCGTCCCAGCAGGGTCGTCGAGGGCTTGGTACCGGTTGGAGAGGGCGATCAGAGGGGAGCCGGTGAGCCCCTCCGTTGGCATACTTACGGTCGGGGGAGGAGGTTTGGAAGGCTTAACCACCTTCTTCTTCCTCCTTCCGGTACGCTTTTTATCACCCTTCTCTACTGTAGGCTGATCCGTGACCTCCTCATCCACACTTTCATACTGGGAGGAGTTGTCGGAGTCAGCCAGGTTTTCCTCCCTCTCCAACCTCCTGATCTCCTCGCATACCTCTTCCTCCCCCGGGGCCTCAGAGACACCGGCCACCGGCCTAGAGGGGAGGGCAGGCATCACCCCAGTTGCCTGAGGCTCTCCCCGCCCCTCACCCCCGTGGCGATTTTCCTGTCTCCTCTGGTAAGAGGGACCTCTATTGGCCTTGTCCTTCCTCACTGGCCCCTTAGCCCTCTCCCGCCACCACCACCTGCCACAGCAGAGGTCGCGCCGCCAGGGGTTGCCCCCTCACGGTCTCCCCCACCAGGCCTGCAGCGGCATTGGTAAAGGAGCGAGGGCAGCGGCTATACGGGTGACCTAGGTCACCACACAGGTGGCACCGAATGTCCTTGCAAGATGCGGCGAGATGACCTACCCCACCACACAAGGCACATTTCTGCACCTTGCAGCTTGCGCTGAAGTGGCGGGGATCACCGCACTTGTGGCAGACCTTCGGCTGCCCCTGGTAGAAGACCAGGATCCTGTCCCTCCCTAGGAACGCCGAGGAAGGGATGTGGGTGACGGTACCCCCTGAGACCTTCAACTTCATCATGAAGGTCCAGCCCCCCGACCAGATACCGAACTCGTCCCGATTTTTTTTGGGGACGTCCGTGACTTCCCCATAACGGGAAAGCCACGTCATGATGTCAACGCCGGAGAGTGACTCGTTACAAGTCACCACGGTCACTCTCTTAACGGCATTTTGGTGAGACAACGCCTGTACGGCGAAGTCTCGCCATCCGGGCTCCCCCTTCACCAGCTCGTAATTAGACCAGAAGAGCTCTAGCCCCTCCGGCCGAACGAAACTGATGTCGAAGAATAGGGTGGCCGAGGGATGGATCAGGGCAAAGATGTCCGTCGCCCTGAAGCCCATCTTCAGGAGGAGCTCCACCACCCTACTCCTGGGTGGGCAGGCTTCACCGCCCCTCCAGCGAAGACGGACCACATTCCTCCTGGCCGGCCCTTGCCCGGCTGTCGGGAGGGACCAAATGGTTTCCCCCTCCCTTCTATCTTGGAAGGCGGCCAGGCCATGTCTCTCCAACCAGAAAGACAAGTCCACCTCTCTTCCCTCTACATTGACCGACCGCTCTCCTTTTTTAAGGGCCTCCAGAAAACGGCGGTGCAAAACGCCGTCCCCAGAGTCCGGAGGCAAGGAGACCCCCCGAGAATCCCCCGGAGCCCCAGCCACAACCCCCGCAAAAGAATGGGGTCTCACTGCTGGGGGGCCAGATGGGCCAGCCCCTCCCTCACCACCCATGCTCCCACTTACACCAACACTCACTACTTCCGCATTCACTCCCACATCCACATCCACGTCACTCATGTCACTCACCTCACTCATACCATTCACCTCAGCCAATTCATCAGAATTTTCAATATTATTTTCCTTGCTGTTTCGTTTTTTACCTGCTGGGGGCCCTGGCTGATTGGTGCTCTGCCCCGTATTGTTTTTGCCCAGGAGTACTGCCGCCCCTTTACGAGCCGCAGAACAAAGCCCACCTAGTAAGCTCTGCCTGGGCTCAGGAGCAGCAGCACTTCCTGAGCTCTCTGGCTCCATTTTTTTTTTTTCTGTTGTTACATTTGGGGCAGGGACAGGCTCTGCCTCTGCACCCTGCCCCCCACTGGAAACCTGTGCTGGCTTCTCTTGGGGCACCGGAGCCCCTGCACCACCAGATGGAGGTAAGCGGGCCGAGGACCCCGGCAACCCCTTGCCAGCTCTCTCGGGCATTGTTTTGGGTGGGACAGAAGGCAGCGGGCCCGTCGAGGCCACGCCCCCCCGCTGGTCACGGCAATGGCGGGTAGAGCGAAAGCCCGAAAGGCCACGCTCCCCCCGCCAGCCGTGAGCACAGCGAGCGGAGCTGCGGCCGCCGAGGCCACGCCCCACCGCCAGCCGCAGTCATAGAGGGTGAGGCAGCAGCCCGCAAGGCTACGCCCCCCCCGCCAGATGCGACAATAGCGGGTGGGACAGCGGCTGAGGAGGACACGCCCCCCTCACAGGCCACCACCGCCTTCTTGTACCCACCACTCGCTTTTGGCAAGGTCGGCCACTCCCCCTCGGCGCCCAGCGGCGGCGGGGCCCCCGGCGCGGACCCCTTATTGGATCGACGCGCAGAGGACCCCGACCCTGCCGCGGACACCGCCAGGGGAGCGACCAACAGCTTGCACTTTTTAACTTGCTGCCTTACGGCAGACTCCGCGCCCTTTCTTGGTCTCTGGACCCCCAAAAATGATCCAGTCTGAGCGGATCCGCGTGTGGGGGGCCCAGAGACCCCAGCTCTCGCCGCCGGAGATGCGGCCCTGGCTGTACCGACTCCAGGTGCCGGGCCAGCCCCCGCTGCCACAGAGGACTGGGCCCGAGCACCACCACCATCAACAACACCGGCACCGACACTCTCCATATCGCTGCCTGAGTCCGAGCTGCCACCACCAGGCATGGCACCCAGACCCGGGCAGACTTTTCTCTCCCCGCTCCCTTGCTGCGGACCCACCACAGGGCCCGAGCCGGGGTGGGTAGCGGGTTCCACACAACGGGACAGGGGGGCCCCAGGAAGGGGAGCATAGACGAATTTGTCTATGGTGGTGACTCTGGCTTTTTTTTTTCCTTTTCTTCCCCTTCCCGGTTGCCCCATCCTCGCAGATCTCATCCCCAAACAACAGCTCGCCAAACCGTGCTGGGGACTCGATCTGCCGCACTTGTTGCAGGATGAGGCAGCCCCCCTCACTGCTGATACCACTCCCGCCATCCTCCCCCTCGCTCCCACTTTCCTCCGAATTACTGGAGTCCGGTGGGAGGGCCACTTGCTCGGGGGCTATCCCGCTGCATGATACCTGGGCGTTTACACTCACCAGGTCTTCAGGTGGGACTGGCGCAGATACCTCACAGCCGCCATTTTCCTCCTTCTCCTCCTCCACCTGGCTGGGGCCTCCTGACCCCCCAGGAGACCCACCGGTCAGGGCCCTGAACCGGTCGTCGTTTTTGAGCTTCTCCTCGAAAGGGCCGCTCCCAGCCAGGATCTCTGCTCTCCGGTTTTCCAGATCTGTAATTGACCCCTTCAGCCTCTGCACCGTGGCGGTGACCTCTGCTCTCCTTGAGGCAGGGAGCTTGTTCTTCGCCATGATGCGTGCTCCCTTCAACTCCTCCCGGAGTCTCCTTAGCTGTTTGGCGGCCTCCTCGTATTCGCAGAGGTGCGCGTGGATGCGGGAGCCATAGGTGGTGACAGGCTCCCCCGCTGCCTTGGAGCCCCAGATGTTGGGGGGCTCCACCACCGCACCTCCGCTGGCCGCCTCTCCTCCTCCTCCGGAAGTAGGAACCGCCACGGTCCCAGCCTCGGGGGTCTTGGTTCCTGGGGTCTTGCGGCCCCCGAGGGCTTTTTCCTCGCCATCTCCCCTGGGACCGGCTAGATGGTATGGCCTCCTGCTGGTATGTGAGGCCTCCCACCCCCAGCCGCCTTGCTGGAGGGTGGGAGCCGGCGCACGGTCCCAGGGATAAGTGTCTCTCTGTGGGAAGGCAGGCAGGTGGACCAGGGAAAAAAAAATCCTTCCTTTGCAGAGATCTTTCCAAGCAGCTGCAGACACCGAGCACACGTCAAGCTCCGCCCCTTCCTGTGTGAGACTCCAGAGCTGCACTCACTATTCTGCTGGTGCAGTCACTGTGTGCATACATTACATTACTGATCCTGAGTTACATCCTGTATTATCCTCCAGAGCTGCACTCACTATTCTGCTGGTGCAGTCACTGTGTACATATATTACATTGCAGATCCTGAGTTACATCCTGTATTATACCCCAGAGCTGCACTCAATATTCTGCTGGTGCAGTCACTGTGTACATACGTTACATTAGTGATCCTGAGTTACATCCTGTATTATACTCCAGAGCTGCACTCACTATTCTGCTGGTGCAGTCACTGTGTGCATACATTACATTACTGATCCTGAGTTACATCCTGTATTATACTCCAGAGCTGCACTCACTATTCTGCTGGTGCAGTCACTGTGTGCATACATTACATTACTGATCCTGAGTTACATCCTGTATTATACTCCAGAGCTGCACTCACTATTCTGCTGGTGCAGTCACTGTGTGCATACATTACATTACTGATCCTGAGTTACATTCTGTATTATACTCCAGAGCTGCACTCACTATTCTGCTGGTGCAGTCAGTGTGTACATACATTACTGATCCTGAGTTACATTCTGTATTATACTCCAGAGCTGCACTCACTATTCTGCTGGTGCAGTCACTGTGTGCATACATTACATTACTGATCCTGAGTTACATTCTGTATTATACTCCAGAGCTGCACTCACTATTCTGCTGGTGCAGTCACTGTGTACATACATTACATTACTGATCCTGAGTTACATCCTGTATTATACTCCAGAGTTGCACTCACTATTCTGCTGGTGCAGTCACTGTGTACATACATTACATTACTGATCCTGAGTTACATTCTGTATTATACTCCAGAGCTGCACTCACTATTCTGCTGGTGCAGTCAGTGTGTACATACATTACTGATCCTGAGTTACATTCTGTATTATACTCCAGAGCTGCACTCACTATTCTGCTGGTGCAGTCACTGTGTACATACATTACATTACTGATCCTGAGTTACATCCTGTATTATACTCCAGAGTTGCACTCACTATTCTGCTGGTGAAGTCACTGTGTACATACATTACATTACTGATCCTGAGTTACATCCTGTATTATACCCCAGAGCTGCACTCACTATTCTGCTGGTGCAGTCATTGTGTACATACATTACATTACTGATCCTGAGTTACATCCTGTATTATACTCCAGAGCTGCACTCACTATTCTGCTGGTGCAGTCACTGTGTACATACATTACATTACTGATCCTGAGTTACATCCTGTATTATACTCCAGAGCTGCAGTCACTATTCTGCTGGTGCAGTCACTGTGTACATACATTACATTACTGATCCTGAGTTACATCCTGTATTATACTCCAGAGCTGCAGTCACTATTCTGCTGGTGCAGTCACTGTGTACATACATTACATTACTGATCCTGAGTTACATCCTGTATTATACCCCAGAGCTGCACTCACTATTCTGCTGGTGCAGTCACTGTGTACATACATTACATTACTGATCCTGAGTTACATTCTGTATTATACTCCAGAGCTGCACTCACTATTCTCCTGCTGGAATCAATAGCACCAGACTCATAACTGTAATCAACTAACCCTACATAGTCTCCACATAAAATCCTCCCAGTGATCTTATAACGACATCTCCATCTACAGTAATAATAATACAACCAATATCTTATAAAAATAAGTTGCAAAAAAGTCAGAAAAACTCCAGAATGGAACAAAACTTGAACAGCCGCTTTCCAAGTGCACAAATTAATCCGTCATCACCACAAATCTACAAGTATGAAAAGTTTCCATCCTCGCATCCAGGACTGTCCAAGAAAAAAAATGACACCGGTCCAAACATACAGTAACCGTCCTAATAAAGAGACATAAGGAAACAGAGCAAGACAATGACAATGTAACGAGTCACGGATGAGCAGAGCTGAGCTTGTCAGATGAGGTGGACATTTGACACTGCTGGTTAAGAATTAACAGGAGGTTCCATTAATGCAGCCCCCAAACACGGTCAGCTCTGCTACATCTGGAAACAGGAGCTATAACCTGTGTTCTCGTAAGAAGTAATCTAGAAAAGCCAAGACAGGTAGAGGTGAAGAAGGTGAGTGCAGAGTACCTGGACTCTGTGGGAGGATTGCTCTAGCTCATCTACCTCGGCGGTCCCCAACTCTTTTTGAGTAGCAGAATTAAATGAAAATGTCTCAATGTGAAGATTCCGCTCTCCCACTACTTCCCTGCCGGATATAACGCCCGTCCGTTGATGATGACTCCCAACTACTTTGGCCAGTGGTTTATTAGATCTTCTCCTCACCTCCATGTTTTCATCCTGACCAAGGCTACACGGCAAAGCAAATACAGCCAGAAGCCACCAGATGCTAAGACGCTGTGGAGCCATTCAGGTAGAGAATCCAGGCAGAGACATAAAGCTTGGGTCAAAAAAAAAGTTCCCGAAAAATCTGCTCCTACCAAGTTATATACTGGATGCAGCTGGAGAAGGGGGGAAAAAGGACTGCAAAATCAACCGAGCCTAAAGGAAAGTATTAGTCACTGTGACCGGAGAAATGGATTTTCCTGCGGCTTTCGCTTACTATCATGAATGGTCGTAATTCGGGACGTGTACGGGAGTCACACCTCTCCGGATATGTCGCGTCTCTATATACAAATAAGATGGGAAATTGTAACCATGGAACAAATGGGTTTTTGCCCTTCATTAGACATGGAGATTGTATGGCTTCTTCATTTGTACAAGGACGAGTTGGAACAAGGACAAGTTTTGTGGTGGCCAAGAATTTCTCTAAAGCGTTTTCTCAAGTGTGAAAATTTCTCAAAATAACCAGAACCACGAGGAAGTTCTCTTTTCTTGAGTAATTATTCTCAAACCTTTTACATTTTTTTTTGCATTTTCATCATGATAGCAAACTATCTTTTTTATGTTTACTCAGACAAGTCATTTTTTGGGGTATTGTGGTCCATAGAGACCATCTTCTGCTATAGGGACTAGTGATGATCATGCACTAAAATACTTGAGTTTCGGTACTCAAATCGAGCAGGTCGGACTCTCGGATGGGCTCACCTTGAATACCAAGTGTAACGGAAGTCAATGGGAAACTCGAGAATTTCTCCTGCAGACCCTACCCAGAGGCATGAAAATCGCTGAAATGGATGGAAACAGTGCTCAGCCGCACCAGTCAAGCAAATGTAAATTCAAAATGGATATTCCCTGTTCCCCGTGCCAATAATCTCGTCAACCTCTTGGCACCTGTGAAGATTTTTACTATCACTGACCTGGCACCAAGAAGTGGCCATAGGGAGAAATGATTATTCATTTTGATTTACATCTGCTTAATTGGTCAGTGCGTGGCCCTCATTCCTCCAGTGCTGACAGCAAGAAAACCAGGCAAGTGAGAGCCATAAACGTTACATATCTTTAAAGAGCTGCCCAAGCCCTATTTCAGGATACCATTGGTTTACTACAGAAAAATCACCTTACAGATTCTCTTTAATGTATTAAATAAATAAATAAAACGACTTTGGGTCTCACCTATTTTTAATAACCAGCTAGGGTAAAGCAGACAGCGGCAGGCTTATATTATTGGGCTGAGTAGGTCCATGATTATTTCACACTTCTTAGCTGAAAAATACCAGCCCTCAGTCACCCCAGAAGTGGTGCATGATATTAGATGCCCTGGTGCGGTGGCAATTGGGGTAATGTTTTTTGGGGATGATGTCAACAGCTGGCAAACATCAAAGCCCTGATGTTAGCAATGGAGAGGTGTCTGTCAGATACCCCCATTACTAACCCAGTAATAAACATACAAGCTAAAAATCTGTAATTGAAAAATTCTCGCCCTGGCAATTTCCATCTTTCACCAATTTATTAAAATAAAAAAACCTACCAGTCCGCCATAGTCCACATGGAGGTCCCACGACGATCCCCGACTCGGTTGTCCAAAATCTATGGAACTTCGTTTTGATAATTTAAGCCTGCAACTGTCTGCCTTACCTTAGCTGGTTATTAACCCCCCACATTGTTTTTTTACATTTATTTAATACATTAAAGGGAATCTGTTAGGCGTGTATGGAGCGTGAACACTCGTGATACTCGGTAGAGTAACAAGCGTGCCCGAACATCCCAATGCTTGATCCAGTTACCTAGCAGTTGTAGGAATGTGGACTATCTTACCGTGTTCTTGCCTCTGAAACAGCAATCACGCTATGTGAACGTGTTGTTCAGTTTGGTATGTAATGTGAATAGTGATGTGTGTCATATATAGTGTGTTTTGTTAATTACAGCATATAAGTAATGTAAAGTGTTAATGTATAATATTAGTAGTGCAGAGTGCAGGGTAAGCTGTCATGCTGGGTGAGGGAGAAGCTAGGTGCACAACAACGGGAAGAGGGTGGGGCAGCCCAAATACTAGGAAAGGGGGGAAGTGGAGACCCCTAGGCAGATCTGACAACACCCTGTCTGTCCTAACGTCCCTAAATAGGTTCCGCACCTATCGCCGAGCAGGAGCCTAATCCCTGACTGCCCCTAGCGATAGGCCCTGGATAGGGAGGGGGCGGGTTGTGCACTAGTCAGGCCCAACTACAACTAAAGAAAAAGCAGGAAGACAAATGAGGGAATACTCTTAGCTTGTGACGACACAAGAGACCTCACACCAACAATCCTCCAAGAGGCTCCAAGAAGAAACTAGTCATCTTCTAGCACTTCGAACAGACAGAAGTAAATAGAGCAGTGTTTCTCAACTCCAGTCCTCAGGACCCACCAACAGGTCATGTTTTCAGGATTTCCTTAGTATTGCAAAGGTGATAGAATTAATGCTTGAGCAGGTGATAAAATTATCACCTGTGCAATACTAAGGAAATCCTGAAAACATGACCTGTTGGTGGGTCCTGAGAACTGGAGTTGGGGAACCCTGAAATAGAGCAATAGGATAGGATATTGTTAATGATAGAACTAGCCCAGTGGGTGGGAACTAATGTTTATAAAAGGGAGGTTTATAAAAGTGTGTGGTTAGAGACGTGCAGTGTGCAAGTCAAGTTCAGGTGCAGTGGGCTGCTAGGGGCAGCGTGAGCCAATCGTTTGAGGCAGTGAGAGGCCATATTGAATTCACTAATGGAGTCTTGCTGCACCAACGATCAAGAATGACACTCCACTGCCTCCAACTGTCAAGGCAATTATGCAATTGACTGAGGAGAAACAGATGACGCTGCAGCTGTTTTTACTGTTAGGCCAGTTATTGAGGAACTCTCAGTGAGTGTATGGTATATACACCTCTAATTTCAACACATGGAATATACAGTCTTTGCATACCTTTACTGATGATGGTGGCAGGTATGTCCCGGGAAGCTGCTCAGGGTGGAGTATGCACATCCAGGTAATTGCTGAGTAGGTTTAAGGCCTTCTTTCTCTTTAAAGTGTATGAGTCCTAACTTGCGTGAAGTCAAGTTTAACTCTGATTAGCATAGCTTCGCCCGGCCAACATTGTGGTGGAAGTCTTCTAGTGACAAGAACTAAGTCTATGTGGCGGTACCTGCCAGACTCCTGTTCTGCCTGACCCCGGTTACGTATCGGCACTTAGGGCTACCTTCTGTGACTTGAAGTCCAGCAAGGATTCCGGTTTTCTCCTACTAGCCGTGAAGGTTCTAGCAAGGCTTCGGACCCGGTGTCCGGTTAGTCGAGTGAAGGTGATCTGTCACCGAAGTCACTCCTTTCTTGGGTCACCACTCGCCCGTCGCCCTACTCTCATCCTTAACATAAGCACAGGGCAGCAGTAGGTTCTGTCATTAGCTTTCTTCCTTCTTTCCAAAGCTCACTGACCGATTCTCAGTTAACTCGATGTTCTGCCAACTGTAGTCCCCTTCCTTCTTTCCTTCAAAGACTCTGTCCAGAGCAGCTCTCAGGACATTTCGTCAGACTGAATACACGCTTGCTCCGAGAGTCACTTTCCACATACATAGGGTACTAGCAATCTGTCTGTTCTGAGATATCAGCTTGCAATCTTTCCTTCCCTGTCTTCTGTCTCTCCTCTCTCTAGCTCAGACTGAGCTCTGACAGGAATCCTCTCACTCTGGTGTCCTGAGGAGAACTGATCTGTCTGAGGTACAACCAACAACTAGAATAGCTGTCTGGCTAGAATGCCTACTGCTGCATTTCTCCACGCCCCTAAATACCTGAATCTAAGGGGTTCCCTCTGGTGGCTCCTGTGAAATGTGAAGTGTGAATGAATATCAGATTTTGCAGTTACCTTTCAGCACATACTCCTGGAACATGTGTACCAAGCGCAGCTGGGCCACACATCCCCCCCTAATTATCGTCAGCACTCCCGGGCTGAAATAGAAAAAAAAAATTTTTTTATAATAACATCAACATTAACTCTTCCCCTGCGGGAGGTAAGGACACTTTAACGTTACAATGTGTACAAGTTGCAAACTAGGAAAATATCAAAATACTTTTCACAATAAATACAATATTCTTGTGGAGGACCCGCACCAAAAACCTCCCACGTGGGTCCTGGGTGGGCTGCAGGACTTCTCTGCTGCAGACCTCACTCAAGGCCACACCATATGGGTTTTTTCTGAGGTAGTATGGCTTTATGTAAAACCAAGATGGGGCACTGAGTGCCAACTATTTACATCACAGTTTTTGGGCTGGCAAAGTCCTCAGCCACGCAGTCCTTGGATAAGAACATTTCTAGAAAAAAAATCACATTTCTATCATAATACTGTGTTACTCATTACCCAACTGGGGTATACTATGCACATATTATGCAAACATCATCACATATTATCAACATTCAATAAAGTGCAATTCTTCTTTAACTTTGTACAGATGCAGTAAACCCTGTCTGGGTCCTACTGTTCTTCTTTGCAAATTGCGATGACTTCTTCCATACCTGGGGCTGGAAGTATGGGGTGCGCTCTGGAACGCATCACAAATAGATCATGTCTAGCCCCCAGCCGCCGCTGCCCCTGCACAGTACCTCTCATCTGCTGCATCCGCTGCTGGGACAGGCGGCGCTCAGCACATCCAGGTGCGGGAGTCGGCTCATCCCGGTTCTCCAGGCCGCAGGGCCTGTCTTCCTCCGGCGATGCTGGTAGCAGGCACGGATCTTGTGCAGGCGGCGTGAGAAGACGTTCCACTGTGGGCTCCTCCGTGGAGCCGGGTGCCTCCGCTGTGGTGCCAGCTTCGATGTCGGGATCCTCCTCTCCTCTCGCCGCGTCCTCGGCGGGGTCAGGTACAGCTCTTCCAGGATCAGCCTCCGGCCAGATTTCAGCCACTAGCTCAGGTGATGGTGTGTAGCCCTGGTGTTAGGCACACGCAGTACCCTGGAGAGTGTGTGGCGAGACAGCAGTTTAATGCTAAATATTCATTCACTCAACATATACTAGACACACCCTTAGGGTAGTGGAGTTTACTCTTGAGGGAGTGGTCAAGGTGGTATGTGTTGGAGTGATTTAGTCAGTTTCCTGTCCTTGGACAGAGTAGACGTGTCCAGTTTGAGCCTGTCATCAGTTCAGAACGTGGAGGCTGGTACAGGTGGTCTAATTCACCTTAGTCTAGTCAGAGCTGTGCCCCACTGGAAGAAAGACTGAACTATCTATTAAGAGTCGAGCAAATCGAAGGGCAAAGTGGAAGGAAGATTATTGGAAAAGTGCGTTTGGCTTGGAAAAGTCCTGCACATTGCTACCGGTCACTGGGGACCGAAGGATCACTATTAGCTACAAGCATAGTGAAGAGAAAACCAGAGATTTACCGGACCCTAGGTCGCGGCAAACAAGCCCCTTATAGTCAGTACGTAACTGGGGTCAGGGGAAGTGAAGACTTTGAGTCTCTGCAGGACAAAATAAGAATTCAGCTCCCTCACAGAAAGGCTCCTGACACAAAGCTGACTGGGAGGTACAGCTATAGATTAGCTGGAGTTATTGAGAGAACTACGCTGCAAGCTGGTTGTACTCATCATTGTGTTGAAAGTAAAGGAGGCCCCTAACTTGCTTAGCTGTTGCCTCAAAGCTCATCCTCCATCAACCCCATCAGCCTCCCTGGGACCTGCTTGAACATCTTACAAGTAAAGGTATGGAAAGACGCTGACCGTGTGAGACTGAGTTATTATTGCATGCCTGCACAATCCCTACCTAACTCCCGATCTGAGGGACCAGTCCCACCTGTAGGGGACCCGACATCTAGCTGCCTCACCATCCCCTCAGAGATCTATAGCAGCGCTGGTACATATTACCAGAAGACTACAGGTGGCGTCACGAACTGTATATAAACCTATCCCCTGTAAATATATCCCCAACATACGCCAGACCGCCCGGGCCACAGACCGAGCCACAGCTACCTGTGACAATCCCATAGACTTCTACGGGCTCGGCTCTGAGTACCCCATTGCCCTGGTAACCCACAATTGTGGTGGCGGGTCGACACAACTTGGCGTCACGAACAGGATACGAAACTTGCAGCATTGCGAGCCCTGTGTGCCTGTGGAGTGTTTTTGTGAAAAAGGACTGTTTGCACTTTTGGCGCCAAAATCGCCATTTTTGTCGCCATATTCGCGCCCTCAGGCGCTGGAGAAGAAGGTGGGCGTACCTTCGTGGGCGTCTACCCCCCTGTGGCGCGAAGAAAATGCCTGCCCTCTCAAAGTGCTATTACAACATGCGATCCTGCCCTACAGCAAAGGAGGTCCGCCTCCTCTTCACCTTCCCTGCGAGGAGGAGGAGACGCAAACCCCACCTCCACGGAGGAGACCGGATGTCTCCGCAGAAAGAAGAAAGAATCTTCTGGAACATCATGGAAGCAGGACGTGTGCAGCCGAGCAGGGAAGCGGAGGAAGGCAGGCCCCGTGCCCCAGCCAAGCTGCCACCAGCACAGGAGTCATCCGTGGTCCTGCACCTGCAGCAAGCATTACTGGAGATCAAAGAAGAAAATGCACGATTCGAGTCACCGAAAATTCTGCTGCCCAAGGCAAAGGAGCAACCGGAGGCTGCCCCCGAAAGTACCAATCCTGATCCCACCGGTGAAGCGGTGGAGGCGAAGGAGGTTGAGGAGGTACCGCCAGTTCCGGAACGCCCGCCCGGCCAAGAGGCCGCAGCAGATGATCGATCCCGGTAGGGACACCGTCGGGGACTCAGCCGTCAATGATGGAGCAGCAACAGCAGCAGGTTAGTGCGTCCCCAACTGAGCCATTGCGCACACCTGCTTCCTGCTCTGCATCACACCAGCATTGTGCATCGGCATCGCCCCCTGCGTACACCTCCGTATCGCAATCGGCGATCTACTCTGCATCGCAATCGGCGACCCAATCTACATCGCAAGAGTCTGATGCGATCTCAATTGAGCCACTACAAAAGCCTGCTTTTTGCCCAGTATCTTATGCTGCAGCAGCGTCCCCAGAGGAGGACGGGCCCTGCGGCCTAGAGGACCGGAGTGAACCGGCCCTGCAGGTAACCAGCGATGATGACACCCTGCTGGAACCCCCGACATCCCCACCAGCCCAGTGCACACAGACCCCGATGGTGGAGTCGATGATCTTGGTGCTGGGCACTGGGCCCAGGAATAGGAACGGTCCTGTGCGAACATCGCATTGTTCCAGCCCCGGGGTGGAAAATGTATTGGAAAGTGTATTATTTGAAAATGAATAGATAGAAAAGGAGAATCGGTGAGATCCATATCGGATCTACCATAAGTAAAAAAAAAAAAAAGTTTGAAAATGTTTTATAGAGTTTAGCACCAGTTGAAGAGTATATATATGATGCATATATATTTTGCTAACCGTAGAATGCCCGGCTGGGTAACCAGAAAAAGTTTTTGCACTTTAGTATTATGTGATATTATATAATATGTCTTTGGTTTTACATTGGACTTGGAGGTTGAGGACTATGCCAACCCAGAACTTACTTGTAAATAGTTGCGCTTCGGTGCCCTATCTTGGTTTTACATAAACCAGTACAACTACCTCTGAAAACAAAACCCGTGTGGTGTGGCACTGAGTGAGGTCTGCAATTGGATGTCCTGCAGCCCACCCAGGACCTACGTTGAAGGTTTGGTGCGGGTCCTTCACAAGTATATTGTATATTTATTGAATGCTATTTAATATTTGTATTTCTATAATGTTTGCAACGTTCAAGATATCCTCACCTCCCGGATAGGACGAACCAATGTTTACTGTTTAATGTTTTCTATGCATAAACAAAATGTCTCTTTTGTATTTTACAGCCCGGGAGTGCTGTCTTTTACCATGGGGGAATGTGTAGCCCTGGTGTTAGGCACACGCAGTACCCTGGAGAGTGTGTGGCGAGACAGCAGTTTAATGCTAAATATTCATTCACTCAACATATACTAGACACACCCTTAGGGTAGTGGAGTTTACTCTTGAGGGAGTGGTCAAGGTGGTATGTGTTGGAGTGATTTAGTCAGTTTCCTGTCCTTGGACAGAGTAGACGTGTCCAGTTTGAGCCTGTCATCAGTTCAGAACGTGGAGGCTGGTACAGGTGGTCTAATTCACCTTAGTCTAGTCAGAGCTGTGCCCCACTGGAAGAAAGACTGAACTATCTATTAAGAGTCGAGCAAATCGAAGGGCAAAGTGGAAGGAAGATTATTGGAAAAGTGCGTTTGGCTTGGAAAAGTCCTGCACATTGCTACCGGTCACTGGGGACCGAAGGATCACTATTAGCTACAAGCATAGTGAAGAGAAAACCAGAGATTTACCGGACCCTAGGTCGCGGCAAACAAGCCCCTTATAGTCAGTACGTAACTGGGGTCAGGGGAAGTGAAGACTTTGAGTCTCTGCAGGACAAAATAAGAATTCAGCTCCCTCACAGAAAGGCTCCTGACACAAAGCTGACTGGGAGGTACAGCTATAGATTAGCTGGAGTTATTGAGAGAACTACGCTGCAAGCTGGTTGTACTCATCATTGTGTTGAAAGTAAAGGAGGCCCCTAACTTGCTTAGCTGTTGCCTCAAAGCTCATCCTCCATCAACCCCATCAGCCTCCCTGGGACCTGCTTGAACATCTTACAAGTAAAGGTATGGAAAGACGCTGACCGTGTGAGACTGAGTTATTATTGCATGCCTGCACAATCCCTACCTAACTCCCGATCTGAGGGACCAGTCCCACCTGTAGGGGACCCGACATCTAGCTGCCTCACCATCCCCTCAGAGATCTATAGCAGCGCTGGTACATATTACCAGAAGACTACAGGTGGCGTCACGAACTGTATATAAACCTATCCCCTGTAAATATATCCCCAACATACGCCAGACCGCCCGGGCCACAGACCGAGCCACAGCTACCTGTGACAATCCCATAGACTTCTACGGGCTCGGCTCTGAGTACCCCATTGCCCTGGTAACCCACAATTGTGGTGGCGGGTCGACACAATGGCGCGGGTGTCAGTCGCGCGCTCTGGGCAGGGAGCAGTTGGCTCTGCTGCAGCCGCAGCTTTACAGCCCGACAGCTTTGCTCCACTTCATCGCTGGGGAGGGTGAGCTCCTTCATTCCCTCCCGTGACAGCTCACAACCGGCAGCCATCTTTTTCCGGTCACCCGTCCCTTCTTCATCCGGGGGGTCCCGTTCTTTGGTACAGGGGCGGGGTTTCCTTTTCCTCCTCTTCACTCCCTTTGGGATCAGGAGGCGGACTTCCCTTGCTGATGGGCGTGTCCGGTTAAGGCAGTCACATTTAGGGTAGGCGGACATCTCTTTCGCGCCACAGGGGGGGGCACGCCCACGAATGCACGCCCACCTTCTTCACCAGCGCCTCAGGGCGCGAATATGGCGGCAAAATGGAGGAAAATGGCGCCAAAAATTACAAAAACTGCACACAGTCTTTTCTGCACAAAACAGTCCACAAAGGCACACAGGACTCACAAATTGTAAGCTTCGTATCCTGTTCATGACGCCAAAGATGAGTCGCACAACACCAGGGTTATGGGGTACTCGGCACCGAGCCCGTTGAAGTCTATGGGGAATGTCACTGGCAGCAGAGCTCGGTCCATGGCCCTGGGCGCTCATACAATGGGGGGAATATTTACAGGGGATTGTAGTAATAGTTTGTGACGCCACCTGTGGTTTCTGATCAGGGTGACCAGCGCTGCAGGGTGAATCCTCTGAGGGTTGGGGCAGCAAGGTGTTAAGTCTCCCACAGGCGAGACTGGATGGATCCCTCAGGGTGATATGGCGGTGCAGGGGAGCAGGTAATAAGTCAGTCACACACAAGTTGTTCTCTTTCCATACCTTTACTGATGATGGTGGCAGGTATGTCCCGGGAAGCTGCTCAGGGTGGAGTATGCACATCCAGGTAATTGCTGAGTAGGTTTAAGGCCTTCTTTCCCTTTAAAGTGTATGAGTCCTAACTTGCGTGAAGTCAAGTTTAACTCTGATTAGCATAGCTTCGCCCAGCCAACATTGTGGTGGAAGTCTTCTAGTGACAAGAACTAAGTCTATGTGGCGGTACCTGCCAGACTCCTGTTCTGCCTGACCCCGGTTACGTATCGGCACTTAGGGCTACCTTCTGTGACTTGAAGTCCAGCAAGGATTCCGGTTTTCTCCTACTAGCCGTGAAGGTTCTAGCAAGGCTTCGGACCCGGTGTCCGGTTAGTCGAGTGAAGGTGATCTGTCACCGAAGTCACTCCTTTCTTGGGTCACCACTCGCCCGTCGCCCTACTCTCATCCTTAACATAAGCACAGGGCAGCAGTAGGTTCTGTCATTAGCTTTCTTCCTTCTTTCCAAAGCTCACTGACCGATTCTCAGTTAACTCGATGTTCTGCCAACTGTAGTCCCCTTCCTTCTTTCCTTCAAAGACTCTGTCCAGAGCAGCTCTCAGGACATTTCGTCAGACTGAATACACGCTTGCTCCGAGAGTCACTTTCCACATACATAGGGTACTAGCAATCTGTCTGTTCTGAGATATCAGCTTGCAATCTTTCCTTCCCTGTCTTCTGTCTCTCCTCTCTCTAGCTCAGACTGAGCTCTGACAGGAATCCTCTCACTCTGGTGTCCTGAGGAGAACTGATCTGTCTGAGGTACAACCAACAACTAGAATAGCTGTCTGGCTAGAATGCCTACTGCTGCATTTCTCCACGCCCCTAAATACCTGAATCTAAGGGGCTCCCTCTGGTGGCTCCTGGGAAATGTGAAGTGTGAATGAATATCAGATTTTGCAGTTACCTTTCAGCACATACTCCTGGAACATGTGTACCAAGCGCAGCTGGGCCACACATATACACACCGCAGTATGGTCTGTTGTGAATGGGTTTGAGATGAGTTCTGAGCAGAGGCTCCCTCTGGTGGTTACAAGCGGTACTAGTGAGGATTGGGAATCAGGTGTTACTGATTGGTCTTATTTAAGGGAGTCATTTTCCCATCGGGGTTGCCGGTGATCAATTGTTCTGGTCTGAATCCTTCTTTCCAGTTTCCCTTGTAGCCTGCTGTGTCGTGTCTGCATCTCCTGCTATCAGATAAGACAATTTCTTATTTTGTGTTTTTGCTATATTTTTGCATTTTGTCCTGCACTTCTGTGGGGGCCTTCTGGGTCCCCTCCGGGGGCTTTTGCCCTCTCAGTTTAGTCCAGCCACTGTGTTTTGTACTTTTGTTTTTTGCATTTTTTTCAGTGGCTGCTGTTTTTGTTACACCAGAGAACTAATTTAGGTGGTAGAGGTCGTGTGATCTCAGGTGATTTTGAAATTAGTAGAGTTGGTGTTTTTCAGGGTTTTCTGGGATTGCAGTAAGTACCCTTCCTGTCCTTTTCTATTTAGATAGTTTGGGCCCCAGCGTTTGCTCATACTATTTTCTTTCTGTGTCAGTATTTCCTCTTGTCTAACCGCCATTACATGTTTGGGGGCTTTCTATTATCTTTGGGGTTCTGCTCCGGGGCAGATAGCTTTCCTATTTCTATCTTTAGGTGTAGTTAGTTTCTCAGGCTGTGACGAGGCGTCTAGGACCATCGTAGGAACGCTCCACGGCTGCCTCTAGTTGCGGTGGTTAGTCAGGGTACTGCAATCTCATAGATTCCAACTGCTCTGGTGTATTTCCTTTTTTACCTGCACTCCTCAGCTACCGTAACATAACAATGGTCACTGCCAACCTCCACAACAATAAAGGGAATTAGCGACCACCACCAATCATTTATATAGGCTGATTGGACATGGCTTCAGCGGTGCGGTTTACAGAGCAAGAAGAACAGAGCTATTACATTTTATATATTAAATCTGCAAAAATATATACAGCGTTTATAAAAATAAACAAAGTTGTTACAAAATGGAAAATACTGTGCAGTATAAAAAATTATATTAAATAAAAAGGATAAACAAAAAAAATGTACTAAATCTGATGTCGCAGGGTTGACTCTGGCTTTTATAAAAGGGAGCTCTTCATTTGTGGGAGTCAACAGACAGTAAACTGCATCTCCCTGGGCTATAATTTGGCTTTTGCTTTTTATTAACACCAGTCACTCCCACTTAACTCCCCTCTGGTGACTCACAAGGGGGGTCTTCATAAAAATATATATTGGTAGACCTCTTGAAATAAATGTCTTTCACAGTTTTAAGATGCCGTAGTACAGTTGTTCCCCAAAACTGTGTTATTCCAAAATACACAAAGACGGCACGGAAAAATGTATTTTTCGTTATTTTCTTTCTTTATTAATGTGAATTTCATATTCATACATTCAGTTGTTAAATACTCCTTAATTATATACATAATCACCACTGTGGATACAATATCTCACTGCGATGTGAGCTCCAGCAGACTTCTGGGCAGCAGAAGGAACAACGGTGTAGACAAACCGCGCGCACACAAGCACTATGGATTAAGCATCAGGACAGAGACGCTTGTCCAAAAATTCCAGGAAAACACCGGGGGTGACATTTTGGGGGATCTCCGTCTGTCTAAAGCCTGCAATCCATTGACACCATTGATATTATCATACAGTGTACTGCAAAACGGGAAACAAAATTCCAAGTGCGGTGAAATCTCAAATAAAGTGCACTTCCACAATTGTTTTTGGTTTGTTTTTTTTACCATGTTCACTAAATGCAAAAATGACCTGGAAGTATGATTCTACAGGTCATTACGAGTACGCAGACACCAAACATGTATAGGTTCTTTTTTCATGTAAAATAATCTCTGGGGGCAGAGTTATCTACAGGCACCCTTCGCCCCGAAGCCTGAAAGGAGTCATTTACAGTGGGTCCGGAAAGTATTCAGAGTCAGACCCCTTTAAATTTTTCACTCTTTGTTTCATTGCAGCCATTTGGTAAATGCAAAAAAGTTCAGTTTTTTTGCTCATTAATGTACACTCTGCACCCCATCTTGACTGATAAAAACCAGAAATTAGGAAAATTCCCGGACTAATGATGCCCCCGATCCACTGCCGTCCTCTCCGTTGCTGCCAGGGCCCCGCCGCGGGTCAGCGCTGCCGCTCACCCCGCAACGGGCCAGTGACGAGCACCTGGTCGGCCGCCATGGCGTTGCGACCTGCTCCTTACACCGCTCCCGCCTCGCAGCAGCAGTCGCGGCCCCTCGTTCTGGCTGCTGAGAAGATCCCTCTGCAGCCCTTGCTTCATGCTCGGGCCCGCTGCCATCCGCGGCCCGACTCTGCAACCTAGGCCGCACTTCCGGTCTCACCACGGCCTGCTCTTCCGGTCCAGGCCCGCCTCTATTCGGCATAGGCCGCGCTCCGGCTCCTGCTTGGTCCCCGCTCTGGCTCCGCCGCCCCACGCCTGCAGACCGGCTCCTTAGATTCCTGCCGGAGCGGGCACGGCGGCGGGCCAGCGCACTGCCGCACCCAACATCCGCAGGGTCCCCGGAGGGGCTCCTGAGCCTGCACCCACTGCGCCGCCACATCAGGGGATAAACGCTCGGGGGGCCGGGTCCTCATACCCCTGCTGCTCACCGCCTGCGACCCAGGATCCCCTAGGAGGGAGGACAGCTGCTCCTCCAACCATCCACCACTCCTGGAGCGCGCCACATCTCTCAGCCTGTCCATAAGGTAATCCACAGACTCCATAATTTATATGGCTGTCTTCTCTCCTACAGTTTCTTTCAGGAATGGCACTTTCCCACACTTTTCCCAAAAAAACGCCCTAAATAACGCCCCTTTTCCACCCCTTTTACCCATCCACCAATCACCTCCACCTAATTCAAAAAACCCCATTCCAAAAACTCTCCCCCAGCTCAAATGCAGTCATGTGGGGCTTCCACCTAGTTATGCCTATTACAGCCCCTTCTGAAAGGATATAATGGAACTAGAGCGAGTACAAAGGAGGGCAACAAAATGAATAAAGGGGATGGGGGAACTACAATACCCAGAGAGATTAGCAAAATTAGGATTATTTAGTCTAGAAAAAAGACGACTGAGGGGCGATCTAATAACCATGTATAAGTATATAAGGGAACAATACAAATATCTCTCCGAGGATCTGTTTATACCAAGGAAGGTGACGGTCACAAGGGGGCATTCTCTGCGTCTGGAGGAGAGAAGGTTTTTCCACCAACATAGAAGAGGATTCTTTACTGTTAGGGCAGTGAGAATCTGGAATTCTTTGCCTGAGGAGGTGGTGATGGCGAACTCAGTCCAGGGGTTCAAGAGAGGCCTGGATGTCTTCCTGGAGCGGAACAATATTGTATCTTACAGTTATTAGGTTCTTTAGAAGGAAGTAGATCTGGAGATTTATTCTGACGGAAATAGGCTGAACTGGATGGACAAATGTCTTTTTTCGGCCTTGCTAACTATGTTACTATGAGTTGATGAATGGGTGAAGCTCAAGAATTTTCTGGCACTTCCATCCATACAATTTATCTTTTTTTTTTAGAAATTCATTTAAAAACAGAAGGGTCCATCATGCGGATGGTTTTATCTTCATGATGGATCCTCCTGTTTTTAAATGAATTTCTAATAAAAAGATGAATTTTATAGATAGAAGTGGCAGAAAATCCTTTTTCCTTCTTCAGTTCAACGCTCAACTCTATCTTTCTTTTTCCTTATTTCCATTCTTGATTTCATAGTAATCATGTCACTAGCTTTAGATACAATTTTCCCATCATATCGTTTTGTAGAAACTTATTAATTGTGACCTCTTTATTTACATGATAATCACGGCCTTCAGAACAAATTCTACATAATCGTGTAAATTGACCTTTTGGTATACCAATAAACACTTGTGGAGCATCAGAGCTCTGTCTGTGGAGTAACCTATTTTTATCAGTCTCTTTAGTATAAAATGTTGTTTTTCATCATGACTTTCACATCCAAGAATCGCAATTCCTTTCTATTTTGTTCAAGGGTGAAGTAGATACCGTATTTTGCGGATTATAAGATGCACCCCAAATTTTGAGGAGAAAAATAGGAAAAAAACTTTTTTTTAATAAAATGGTGGTGCTTCTTATAATCCATGCGTCATATTGCTTACCGGTGGTGGTGGTGGTGGTGGCGGTGAAGTGGGGTCCCAGGGTCGCTGCTGGAGGAGGCAAGAGTGGAGCGTTACTGCAGGCCGCAGGCTGGGATGTGGGGGTGTTCGATGTGTGTTGTGCCTCTGCGGTTGTCCGGTACTGCGGGTGTCCGCAGCTGCGGGGCTCTGCCGAAATTTTGTGAAAGGCCACAGCCCCCACAGTTCCATAGTTTCCTATTTGGACTCCGGGAAAACGGCTGCTGGGGGCTGCGCATGTACAGATGGATATCTTTGCACCAAGATCTCGAAATGAGAGCTCAGTGCTAAGATCTCATCTCCCGAGATCTTGGTGCCGAGATCTTCATCTGCGCATGCACTTACCCTTGGCAGACATTTTTCCGGAGTCCACCGCATAGGAAACCATGGAACTGCGGGGGCTCTGGCCTTTCACAAAATGTTGGCAGAGCCCGCAGCACGACACCGCACACGGACACCCGCAGCACTGGACACCGCAGCCCCGACACACACAGCGGCGCGCCGCACATAAAAAGACCCCCTCATCCGAGCCTGTGGCTTGCAGCAATGATCCATCAGTGACCCTGGGACCCTGCTCCACCGTGGCTGGTAAGGTATATCCGCATTATAAGATGCACCCCCATTTTCTCCTCAAATTTGGGGGGAAAAAGTGCGTCTTATAATCCGAAAAATATGGTAAGTGGATGACATCCATTAATGTATGTCAGAAGCAAAACAGTCAACAGAACCTAACCAAAGCTCGAAGATGTCATCCACATATCGAATCCATAGTTTAATATATGAAGGCAGCAAACAGCAAAACAACAAGATATCACATGTTTTATTTCAAAGTTTGTCATAAATATATTAGCAAAACTTGGGGCTGCAGGGGACCCCATCGTAGTCCCCTGCAGCTGCAAGTAAAAGTCATCGCCAAACATAAAATCCTTTTTACTTAGAATCACATCAAGTAATCTTATAATATAATAATTTATATAGCGCCAACATATTCCAAAATGAATCCAATTTTTTTATTTCTAAGGTTTGGGCCCTCAGAAAGTCGCTCTCTTAAGGTTCATTTGCATCAGTGTATTATAAATCACTTAATGTTCATTCTGAAAAGTTGCATGAGTGTCATGCAAGTGTTCAAGAAGTATCGTCACTCCTTGCGGAGATCAACATGCTAAGCATGCCGAGATGAGGAGACTTAAAGCCGCAATGCTCCTCTGGGAAATATGCTAATTATGCAAATTGTCTCTTCAGAGAGGAAGAGAGATAGAACTCTAGTGCCACCTATTGGAAGGTAGCAATCCTACAAATCAATGTTGACCCTTTAACGAGCCTTATCACATGACCTAGGATAATAGCCAAACCAGAATCTCAATTTGCAGACACTGTGTTTCGGGGTACTGCCCCTCATCAGTGATGTGATAAGGCTCGTTAAAGGGTCAACATTGACTTGTAGGATTGCTACCTTCCAATAGGTGGCACTAGAGTTCTAGCTCTCTTCCTCTCTGAAGAGACAATTTGCATAATTGTCATGCAAGTGGCATGCAAATGTCATGCACATGGAAGAGTATACTAGAGACACACAGTGACGATGTTGCCCACGGTAACTGACTGCAAGTTGTCACAGGCCCTCCCTGTTGCCCTTTTCACAAGAAAAATTGCAGCATTAGGCCCCTGGGCCTTGAATGTGAGTTTCTTCTTCTTCCTGTCCAGGCAGGCAATGCTAATATGTCGGGTAGACCGCAGGTAAAGCAGTGGTAGGAGTCAGATGCAGTCTGGGTGCTGGAAATTGGGTAAAGACCCCAAAGATCAGCTGGCAGTGGCATTGGTTGTTGGCTTACCCCTTTCCTGGCACATGATTTGGTTCTATGATCAGGGGTACCTGATGCATTACCTTATCCCTAGTATTTAGAGCGCTCCACCTGTGGATCTGCCTGTGCAATGTGCTAACTCAGTTAGTATCTTGCTGCTGAGCTGCCAGGTCTTGCTTTGTGTTACTCCATCTTGGAGGCTTCACTCCTAGCTTTGCCTTGTACTTGTTTGTCCACCCTCCTGGAGGCAGAATATCCTGGTCTCTCTGCTCTTGCTTCTGACCTTGTCTTGTACCTGTTTGTCCACCCTCCAGGAGGCAGAATATCCTGGTCCCGGTGTCTTTGTCCCTGTATCTTGTCTTGTGTCATTACCTTGTCTGAACTCTGTCCTACCTTTGTCTCTTAAGTCTCCTTGTCTGTGGTTTCTTCCCTGCTGTGTCTTGCATTGTGGTCTCTCTATATCTCTCTCTGCCTCTTGTCCGCACTCCTGCGGTTCTGCTCTGCTTTGCTCCTGCTGCTGCAGTGTTCTCTTGCTGCAGCTCTCTCCGCATATCTGTGGTTCGCTCTGCTTATCTGCGCATCTCTTGCTGCAGTCTCTCCGCATATCTTGCGTCCGCTCTGCCTCGCTCCTGCCGCTGCAGCAATCTTTGCTGCAGCTTCTCTCGGCATATCTTGTGGCTCCGTTCTGCTTCACTCCTGCAGCTGCAGAAATCTCTTGCTGCAGCTCCTCTCCGCATATCTTGCGGTTCCGCTTTGCTTTGCTCCTGCCGCTGCAGAACCTCTTGCTGCTCTGCAGTCCTTCTCCGCAGCCTTGCGGTTCTCCTCCTGTGTGAACAGGTGTCTACCTGTTTCTCCATACTCCATTCCTTTCTGTCTGTACCAGTACCTGTACTGCTGTGTGAACAGGTCTCTACCTGTTCCTCCATACTACATTCCTTTCTGTCTGTACCTGTACCGGTACCTGCTGTGTGAACAGGTCTCTACCTGTCCCTCCATATACCATTCCTTCCAGTCAGTTCCAGTATTTACATTTGCTGTGTGAACAGGTCTCTACCTGTCCTCCTATACCCATTCCTTCCAGTCAGTTCCAGTATCTGCATTTGCTGTGTGAACAGGGCCTGCCAGCACTGTGTATCCTCCGTGCCTGCCGCCAGCCCTGTGTCTCCTCTGTACCTGCCAGCCCAGTGTTTCCTCCGTGCCTGCCAGCCCAGTGTCTCCTCCGTGCCTGCCAGCCCTGTGACTCCTCCGTGCCTGCCAGCCCTATGTCTCCTCCGTGCCACCGTCTCCCCAAGTGGGATCAGCAGCCACAGCCAGACACCACCCTGGAGTGGCACCTGGCAGCTGCCTGCCGCACAAACCTGATCTCACCATCAGAGGCTCCAGTGAAGACCGAGGCAGCTGTTCTAGTCAAGCCCCTTTCAGGGTAGTCTGGTTTGTGGCTCAGTGGGGCCACAACCCCTTGGCTCACGCCCATCAACCAGGGCGTGAGCGACAGTATTACTAGAATCACTGTTCAGTGGGGTAAATTGCTCCTTTTGGAGTCGGGTTAACTTCAGCCAGTGGTCTTTGTCAGCCCCTCACTTTCGTGCCTCTCATTCGGCTTGGTGCTCAGCTATCTCAAGGCCTCTCACTCTGCATGGACCTGTTGCTCAGAAGCCTCTCAGTATTGTTGAATCAGCCTCAGTCATCCCTCACCATCGTCTGTGTTGTGTTTCAGTAAGGCCATCTGTAGATGGGGGTCCACGATACCCTGTTGCACCAGATCAGCGATCATATGCTGCCTCTTTTTTCCAGTGGAGTCAATCTGCCTGAACATATAGATGGCAGCAAGAGCGTCCTTCAGCTGGCTGTACCAGGCCTAACTATAGTCATGATTGCCAATCCAAACTACTGGTCTGTGATCCTACCGCTGCCACCAATTTGTCAAGGACAACACTCCGTTTCCTCCAACCGTCAAGGCAATAACATAATTGACCGACGAGTGATGGAAAAGTCTGTAGCTTTCTTCGCTAATAGGCCAGTTATTAGGGAACTCACAGTGAATATGTATACATGTATATACATTCCGGTATAATCTCTGCCAACCTCCACAATAACAAAAGGAACTAGCTGCTACCACCTATCATTTATACAGGCCGATTGGATACCCTTTGAGATAACATATTGCTTCAGGGGTGCGGTTTACAGAGCAAGAGGAACGGAGCTATTAATTTTTATGTATTTAATCTGAAAAAGCAGGCAATGTTTATAATCACATATGAAGATGTTAGAAAATGGACAAAAACGTTACAATATAAACAATTATATAAAACAAAAAGTATAAACAAAAGAAATGTACTAAACCTTATGTTGCAGGGTTTGCTCTGGTATTTATGAAGGGGAGCTCTACTTTTTTGGGAGTTAAGGAACAGTACTACAGTAAACCACATGTCCAGGAATGACAAAGATTATAATTTGGCTTTTGCTTTTATTTATACAAGCTACGTCCAGATACATCACCTCCGGTGACTCATAACAGGGCTGGTCTTCACAAAACCATAGGATGTGGCTGAGAATTATGAGATTCTCAATTCTACAATATCTTTTCCCCTGGAGGTCTCATGCAGAAGATATTACTGTCATGTTTCCTATCATCATTCTACCTTTATATAGATAGGAAACATGGCATGGATAGCATCATCCATATGACCATTATTTCATTTAAAGGTGTTGTGGTCACCCCCCAGGGACGTAAGACAATGCTTTACGTTGGCCACTTCATTACTACTCCAAAAACCTCACATCAGTCTGTTTGCAGTTCTAAGACACTTGCAGGTAAGGGCCATAAATGTGTCACCCTCTGCATTCCTAGGCTAGCTGGGAATGGGGATCACATCTTATATCCATTAGCTAATCCCCTTTAATTAATTACCTGTTTGCAGAGGAGTATAATAGATTGTTAACCTTGATTCAATATTCACTATGATAACTATTAGATGGCTTATAGATTTGCAGGTATATTTTTAACAATGCCCATGCCCGTATGCCCACCTGGACCTTGGGCTTAGAGCATTCACCTCACCCAATGAGCCCCCATTATGCAACATTAAGGTGATTGTATCCAGATAAGGAGGAGTCGAGTGGTGAAGACACATCTCTTTGTAGAATCGAAAGACCGAATGTGAGACCCCTTTTAAAAAAGGCTATGTCCCATATACAATAATTTTAACTTTCCTGGGAGCTTGGCTGCTAAAAGCCTTCTGATCCCAAGAACAAGATGCTATGTATGAATCAAGCGGTAGTGAGTATGTGCGACCACCACTCCCATAGACAGTGAATTCTGGAGTGTTCGCACATGCTCACTTCCAAGCTAGTCACACAGATTTTTGGAACTCCTGTTGATTGGTGGAAGCCGAGTGGTCAGATCCCCATTGATCATGCATTTAACACAGATCTCACAGATATATTATATATTTTTTTTGGACAACGCCTGATGCAAAAGTGTGATTCATTGTTTGTCTGGGGCTGCTACAAAACAATTAAACACCCACAAAAATCACAGCGATTGCTGAGGTCATTGTCCAAGGCATTATCCCCCTTAGCTACTGTCATGAACAGTGTGAAAAGAGTAAGTGCAACACGAAGGGATGAGGGGAAAGAAGCCCAGACACTAGGGAAAGGGTGAGTGGAGACCCCTAGGCAGATCTGATAACACCATACCTGCCCTACCATCCCTAAATTGGTTCCTCACCAATCGCCGAGCAGGAATCTAAGACTGTATCTCTCTAGAGCTAAGCCCTGGATAGGGAGTGGGAGCGGATGAGCACTGGTCAATCCCCACTGTAAACTAAAGACCAAAAGGTAGACAGACAAGGGAGATGAACTTATCTTGAGCAGTCTTAGAGAGATAACACCAAACTCCCTCAAACAGCTGTAGAGAGCAAAAACCCAAAAACAAGATCCGTGGCCAATCGGATAAAGAACTCCCCGGCCAGTAACAACACAACCGAAAAAAATATAAATAAATGTTGGACAGGAAGATAATAATATAATAATATAATATATATAAAAAATCCAGCAAAAACAAGGAGAATATAATAGATAATAATTTATTACAAAATTTTAAATGGACAAAAACCGAGGAAGGTGAAACGCGCGTCGGGGCTTCTTTTCCGTCCCATCGTCGCTGCTTTAACTCATCGCACTATGTCGCAAGGTAATTAGCTCTCTATATGTGGTTAAACACTGTGCAAAGGACATTATTATATCTTTAACTCCATTTCTGACTAAAACATCAGTACAATCTTGCGGCACATCATGATACTTCTTATGCCTTGTATGTGACATTACCTACTTTTTTTCAGGGTATCTATACATCTTTTTTGATATTTGTGGCATTATCTTGCCCTATGACTTAATTGCCATGCTTTTGTGATTACCCTGTGGTTTTTCATATCTTCATCTTTGACATACTGCGATCTGTCAGCAGCTTCTAGGGACGGTTGTTCTGTCTGGCTACATATTTAACATCCTTTTGACTACTAGCCTAACTTAGCTGTCTTTTGTCTCACTTTGTACCTCTTTGTCCATTTAAAATTTTGTAATAAATTATTATCTATTATATTCTCCCTGTTTTTGCTGGATTTATTATTAATATACTTTATATATATTATATTATTATCTTCCTGTCCAACATTTATTTATATTTTTTTCGGTTGAGCTGTAGAGAGCAAGTTATCTGACTGCTATAGCTCCAAGCCTTCACAAGGGAAAATGTGAAACGCAGAGACCTTCTGCAGCCAGATGCAGAGCGACAGTCTGTTGCATCTGACACACCCGTGACAGCTACCTATTGACAGATCATTGGCCCACCATTCAACTTGCCTTTACTGCTGGGTAATAGTATAAGCGATTGGACAAAATTCATGTTGTGCAAGTCTACAAGACTCCCTCAGTGATGTAAGGGAGTTATTGGAAAGAGTCGAGCCTCTATTCACGTTTGCGGAGAGAACAATATGGAAGACATAATTGTTCATTGACAAGTGAAGGTCAACGAAGGTCAATGGTTTCCAGATCATTCCAAACATGGAGTCTTTGGTGGAGATCCCACCTATAGGATATATATGGAATGATTTTACTAAAAATTATACCGTAGTCTGTGATATTCAGGTTCATTTTATTACTTTTCCCGTAATAGTTCTCTTATGTCACTTCAGTCATTTTCCAGACTTCTTGGCATCATTTCATCCATGCTGTAATACTTCCATTGTGATGCCAACAATTCCTGTGGTCTTATTATTTGGAAATCATCTTTGGAACAATTTGGCTTCATCTTGCAGAACTAATGTTCCTTCAGTGTAGATTATCCTACCCAATGTCTCCAAGCTACTGGTGGATATTCTTTTTCTAAGAGCTTATGCACACTGGCACAGTACCTGTATGGCAGGGCATGGAGCCTGTACAGTATTGAACTTACACAGCAGGGCATAGAGCCTCTAATGCAATGAGCTCTGCTCATTCTATACAGGGGTGCATGGAGCCTCTAATGCAGTGCATGTGTATCGACACGCACCACAATTGTGGGTACCAAGGCTATGGGGTACTCGGAGCCGAGCCATGGAAGTCTGTGGGAGTTGTCACTGGTAGCGGTGGCTCGGTCCGTGGCCCTGGCGGTCGTGCAATGGGGGATATTTACAGGGGATTGTTAGAATAGGTAGTTCGTGACGCCACCTGTGGTATCTGGTTAATTGAACCAGCGCTGCTATAAGGACTTTCACAGGGGATGTTATGGGGCAGCTTGGTGGTAAGTCTCCCACAGGTGAGACTGGTCCCTGGAAGTCTATGGTGATGATGCAGGGTGTAGTAAGAATTCAGTCACACTCGAAATAGCTTCTTTTCATACCTTTTACTGGTAGATGGTTCAAGTAGATCCCGGGGAGCTGGTCGGGGTGGAGAATGCACATTCGGGTAACCGCTGAGCAGGTTAGAGGCCTCCTTTACTTCGAATGTAGGTGAGTCCAACTTGCCTGAAGCGAAGTTAACTCTGAATCTCCAGCTTTCTCAATAGCTATACTGCCCGGCCAACGTTGTGGTGGAAACTTCTAAGTGGTGAAAACTAAGTCTATATTTGCTGATCAGGCTAGACTCCTGTTTTCCCTGTCTCCGGTTACGTATTGACACTTAGGGCTGCTCTCTGCGACCTGTAGTCCAGATGCCTCCGGTGTTCTTGTTACTAAGCTTGAAACTGTAGCAACGCTTCGGACCCCGGTGTCCGGCAATTTAGTGCAGGCAATCCAATACCTGTAGCACTTCTCTAACTTCTCCACTGCGCCCTTCGCCCTGCTTCTGCTCTTTGCATAAGCACTTGCAGCTTTCGATGGAAATAGTCAGCTTTCTCCCGAGCTCGCTGAGCAGCTCTCAGTTTCCTCCTTGTTTCAGCTTCTACTGAGGTACTGATTAAGGGTAGCTCTGACTAGGCTAGGATGATACACTTCACCCGTACTAGCCTCCACTTCTTTGTCAGGTGAGCTACGCTAGCTCTGCGAGGATTCAGTCCTCTCTCCTAGTCCAGACTGAACTGGCACTGAACTGCACTGTCTGAAGACAGGAAACTATCTGATCTGCACTGTCCTGAGACAGGAAGCTTGACTCACGGGGAATGACTCACTCCTGAGTCTCCCAAGGCTTGAATGAGCTCTGCTACATGTCACTACCTCCTATACCCCTGGTGGGTGTGTCTGAAAGTGTGAGTGGCAGTGAATGATGACAAGCTTTTGTGGTTACCTTCCTGTGCATTCTCCTGGATTTTATGTGTGCCTGCGTAGCTGGGCTACACATCCCCCCTTGGTAAAACACAGCACTCCCGGGCTGTAAAAGACAAAAAGAACATTTTGTTTTGCATTAAACAACAACATTTCAACTCTTCCCATCCGGGAGGTACGAATTCTTGAACGTTACAATTTGTACAATAGGAAAATACAAAAGTATCAAAATATCAAGACATTTCCATATTTACAAGATACTTGTGGAGGACCCGCACCAAAAACCTCCCACGTGGGTCCTGGGTGGGCTGCAGGACTTCTGACTGCAGACCTCACTCTAGGCCCACCATACGGGTTTTTCTTCAGAGGTAGATAGTAGTAGTGGTTTTATGTAAAACCAAGATAATGCACCGTAGCGCAACTATTTATAAGTGAAAGTTTTTGGGCTGGCATAGTCCACAGCCACGCAGTCCATGAGCATGGAAAAGACACATTTCAAGACATATGAATAGAAATCACATTAATAACTTTTTCAAACTTTATACAATCTTTCAGATGCAATAAACCCTATCTGGGTCTTGCTAACTAGTCTACTAGGACTACTCCTGATAGCGAATAGGTAGTTTACCTTTAGTGATACGTTCTGACCTACGTGGGGTAGCGTCAGGTATAGTATTATCTAACCTTTCTGTTCTGCGTAACGGCAAACTATAGACACGACTCCACCTCTCTAGGGACCTGGCAAGCATGCTAGTGACTGGAGGAGGCGGTACTGCTTCACCAACTTCACCAGGGGACTCCACTTCTTGTGGTGCTGCTTCTTGCGGTTCCGCTGCTTGGGATCCCAATGGTTGAGGGTCTGCCGGAACAGGTTCTTCTGGAACTGGCTCTACTGGCACAATTGGTATGACCGGTTGTAGAGACTCCTCTTGCGGTTGATAAAACTGCAGCACAGGAATAATTACAGCGTCTCCCAATCTGGGCCAATCCGCAGGTAAATCTCCCAAATCCATGTGTATGACCGCTTCAGCACTCTCTTCTTGATGGACAACAGGGTTTTCTTCACGAAGCTTTAATGGGCCAGGACACAACTTCAATTGATCTCTAGACACAGTTGCCGTCGTTTTTCCTCCATCCTTGCTGATGGTACAGACCTTGCTGTTATCGAAATTGGAATTTTGCACGACATAGGGCTCCTGTTCCCACTGATCATCCAACTTGTGTGTTCTTCTTTTCCTTTTGAGCACCATTTCTCCAGGCATTAAAGGCTTAGCGGGAGCATTTTTGTTATAGTTCATCTCTTGCTTTTCTCTTACTTTGTTGAGACTGTTTTCCACGCAGGCTTGTACTCTCTTGTACTGTTCTTGTCGAGTGGTGTCCCAATCTTCAGCACTGTCATCAGCCTCTGGTTCTACCACACCGAGTTCTAAGTCCATTGGCAGCCTTCCCGGTCTTGCTCTCATAAGGTAGGCTGGAGTGCAGTTGGTGGAACTTACTGGAATATGATTGTACAAGTCAACCAGGTCAGGTAACAAGTCTGGCCACCGATTTCTTTCTTCCAGTGGTACAGTTTTCAGTAAGTCGAGGACAATGTGATTCATTTTTTCACAAAGGCCGTTGGTCTGAGGGTGGTATGGTGTTGTTCTGATTTTTTACATCCATACAATTGACAGAATTCCTGAAACAGTTCAGCTTCGAATGCAGGACCTCGATCAGTCAGCACCTGCTCCGGATATCCGTGTGGTCTGCAGAAACTTGCTTGGAAGGTTCTGGCTGCTGTCTCTGCTGTCAGATCTTTAACAGGGGCGACCACCAGAAACCTGGAATAGTGATCCACCATGGTCAGGGCATATGTGTACCCTGACCTGCTCGGGGACAACTTGACGTGATCCAATGCCACGATCTCCAAGGGACGAGTCGTCCGGATAGGCTGCAAGGGTGCCTTCTGGCTACTGTAGTCTTTTCGCCTGAGGCCACAGGGTCCACAGTTCCGGCACCACTTCTCGATGGAGCTGCGCATCCCTACCCAGTAGAACCGGCACCTCAACAGGGTCTCTAGCTTTCTCCAGCCAAAGTGTCCTGCTTGATCGTGGTAAGCTTCCAACACCATTTGGATGTCTGCTTTGGGGACCACTATCTGCCAAACCATTTCATGGGTCCTTGGGTCGACGTATCTCCTGCACAACTTCTCTCGGTATATGAACAATCGGCTTCTTTCATTCCACAGGAGCTTTGCTGGCATGGATGCATCTTTCTCCAAGGAGGAACCTTCCTGTTTTATCAGCTCCTTAACACAGCTGACCACGGGATCGCTGTCCTGAGTCTCTTTCCAGCTGTGATGAGGTAAAGGGTTCAACATCTCACCACACCGCTTTCTGTAGACTCGTTGCTCTTGGACCATCCCATTTCGGTGGAACGCAGGTAGCTCAATTTCTTCCAGATCGTCTGACTCTTCCTCTGTGTCAGATTCATGTGGCATTCTGGACAAGGCGTCCGCGTTGGCATTTTTACGGCCCGCTCTGTACTTGATGGTAAACTGATAATTTGACAACCGAGCCATCCAACGTTGCTCCATGGCTCCCAGCTTGGCTGTTTCCAGATGCGTCAAGGGGTTATTGTCTGTAAACGCAGTGAACCTGTTGGAGGCAAGGTAATGTTTGAATCTTTCGGTAATGGCCCAGACCAGCGCCAGGAACTCCAGTTTGAAGCTGCTATAGTTTTCCGGATTCCTCTCAGTTGGCCTGAGTTTTCTGCTGGCATACGCGATGACTTTTTCTTGGCCGTTCTGCTTCTGACTGAGGACCGCTTCCTAATCCTTCGTTACTGGCAGGTTCACTCTGTAATCTGTGTTTTTCCCAATTAAATGAGGTCTGTTTGAGGTTTGATGAGGTTGCTACAGAGGTCCTGGGTCAAAATTGCGGTGTACTGAATCGGTTTCATTGGTCTTATGTAAGGGTCTTTTACCAATCCAGGTTCCTGTGATCAACCTTGTTCTAGTCCCAGGAACTGACGCACCTCCTTTAGGTTCTTGGCTCTGGCCATTTCTGAATAGCTGTGACCTTCTCGGGGTCCGGCGCTACTCCTTCGGAATGACATTTGTGTCCCAAGTACTGTACCTTCCGTTTGAGCAGGTGGCATTTAGAGGGCTTTAGTTTCATCCCAAACTTGGACAATGACTCAAATACCTCGCCAGGTGCTTCAATGATCTTCATATGTCTTAGAGTACACAATTACGTCGTCCAAGTACAGCAGCACAGTTTCGAAGTTGAGATGTCCCGAGCTCTCCATCACCCTCTGGAATGTTCCTGGGGCACTGCTGAGGCCAAACGGCATTCTGTCAAACTTGCAGAGTCCCATTGGGGTGGTGAAAGCAGTTTTCTCCGGTCCTCCTCAGCCACAGCTACTTGCCAGTACCCACTAGTAAGGTCGAGGGTAGAAAAGTAGTTAGCCGTTTTCAGAGCAGCTAAGCATTCCTCTATACGTGGTAATGGGTATGCATCTTTATGTGTTATACGATTTACTTGCCTATAATCTACACACATTCGCATGCTACATCCTTTTTCTTCACTAGAACCAGAGGTGCTGCCAGGGGCTACAACTATCCCTTATCACCCCGGCTTTCTTCATGTCATGCAGCATTTCCTTAGCTTTCTGATAGTGGGCTGGAGGTATAGGCCTGTACCGCTCTTTGATGGGAGGATGACTTCCTGTAGGGATATGATGCTGTACTCCCTTAATGGTCCCAAAATCAAGTGGGTGCTTGCTAAATACTTGTGCGTACTCTTGTACCACCCGTAGTACCCCTGTTTCTGGTGGACGGAAGTGGTGTCTGTCCCAATATGAAGCTGCTGACACCAGTCCGCTACCGGGGTTGCGGATCATTATCCTCCGCTGGTTGGCGGGAGGCTAAGGACTCGGTTGTGAGGATAGAATTATTATCTACGGCATGTAATTTAGCAACTGTAGCATAACGTGGCAAATTTACTTCATCGTCCCCCCAGTTGAGAAGTCGTACTGGTACTCTCCCATTTACTACTTCCACTACCCCTCTAGCAATCATGAGTGTAGGTCTATGTTCTGAGCGATGGGGTTCTACTACTGCTTGGTAGTTCTGTCCTCTCAGACCTATGGCTGCTCTATACCATATTAACATTTCACTCATTGGGGGTATTACAATGGGGTTCGAGTCTGTGACCCGTACATTACCGATTTCACCATCTGTAAGCTTCGCTTGCTGCTGGCACATCAGGGCCCGGATCTCCCTCTGGATCACTCCCTTCTGCTTTGGCTTGGCAACTTCAGCGAGCTGTTGGAGCAAAAACACAACTTCTCCCAGACAGTTACTGATAACGTTAGTACCTAGTATCACATTTAAGGCATTCTCCTCATTTACAGTCTTTACCACTAAAAGTCCCTGATCCTTCAGCTCCACCCTGCCCACAAATTTATTGTAAAGGACATCAGGTATGATGGTCACCTGAGATCCAGTGTCCAGCAGTGCAGGGATTGCAATCCCGTCCAGAATCATGGACATGTAGGGCCGTCCACCCATGAACCTGCGATTCCAGTCTAAGGGGCCTGATGAGTCTACTCCTGGGTGTTGGCCCTTGGACCCAGGATCGGCTCGTTTAAAGGACATTGCTGAGCCATATGACCTTTTTGGTTGCAGCGGTAGCAGACGATCTCCCGGCGAGGATGGTGTTGATCCGGAGTCGCTCCTGGGGGTGGCGTGGTCCTCCTCCGATGTGGCGACGTCCTCCATTTCCTCCGGTTCATCCAAGGGACATCCTCCGGACAGTCGGCTAGTAGGATCTTCCCTCCTTCCTCTTTCCGCAGTTGCAGGGCCTCCATTACAGTGGCCAAGTTCTTAGTCAGCTGGCGCACTTCTGAGCGCAGACATTCCAACTCACTAGGGGGCGCCACCTGCATTGTAGCTTCTGCCACCTGCGGGGAAAAGGTGGGTACTGCCGGCTTTAGAATGGCTTCACCCGGGTGATACTGATTTGCCACCTCAGGCTTTTCCAGGGGTCGCAGTCCTTTTATTGCCATGTCCTTTAGAGCATCAAAAGTGGCATCTGGATGATCCAAGGACCACCAGTTTACAGTCCTCCTTTCCTCTGGAGACCTCAGTCCCCGCACGAATTGCTCTTTTAACATTTGGCTCTCATCAATGGGACTTGTGGGGTTAGCCTGTTTGAGAGCTCGCAGGGCCCCCTGTAGTCGGCAGGCGTAGTCCCTAATACTGTCACCCGGTCCCTGGAAGCACTGATAAAATGCCATCCGGAGATCCGTTTCTGTGCGGTCCTCAAAGATGGCCTGTAGCTTTAAGAGTATCGCAGGTACCGACTCCTGGTCTGCAATGGGCCAAGTCTCTACTTCTCTCTCAGCCGCACCAGCTAACTGTCCTATTACCACAGCAGCTTTTTGCTTTTCAGTCATTGAATACATATCCAAAATACCACATATCTTCCGTTTAAATCCTGGCAGGGTGCCTGGCTCGCCGCTGTACTGGGGGAGCCACTTCGCTCCAGGCATGTATGGGAGCGTTAGCGGCATGAGCGGGACCACCGGACCAGGTGAGGGGCCCGCACCTCCATCCTGCACTACAACGCCAAGCGGTGGGTTATTGGGGCCTCCGGCGGGGGCCGCTCCGTCTGCTTGTTGCTGCGACATATTGATGCCCCCTTGGTTAATCTGAGCCTACCTCTTTCGCAGGCTGCAGCGTCGCAGGCACAGCGGTGGAGACAGGACCTTCGTTGCAGGCGCAGCGGTGGAGACAGGACCTTTGTCGCTGGACTGTGATGTCAGAGCGTTCACTTCCTGTTTCACAGGACCTGCCGCCGCGTCAGAGTTGGGGGCGGGGCCAGGGAACCAGCGCGCACTTTCAGGTACGCCCCCCTTCTTCACCAGCGCCTGAGGGTGTGTAGCCTGGTGTGAAGGCACACGCAGTACCCTGGAGGATGTGCGGAGAGGTAACAGTTTAATGCTCAATAAACATTCACTCCATCACACACTTAGACACACCCATAGGATATATATATAGCTAGTGAGATCTAGCCAGTCAGTCAGTCTGTTTCCTGTCCTCGGACAGAGAGAGAAGTTCAGTCAGCGGCAGAGCTCAGTGAGTTCTGTTTCCTGTCTTCGGACAGAGGAGTCTAGCCCGGGTGGCTCCTGAGTGAGTCATCCCACCAGTGTGCAGTCTGTGCAGGAAGAGAGAGGAGTTAGCAGCAGGACCTTCAGTCTCCTGTCCCAAGGACAGTGGAGTTCAGTGACGTGCTCCTGAACTAGAAGATTACTGAGCACCTGTTAGCAAGCTCTGGGAAGAAGAAAGAAGGGACTAGCCTGCATTACCTAGGAAGTGTGGAGTGCTTATGCTACAAGCGCGGACAGGGCGAAAGGCGCAGTGGAAGGAATTCAGAAGTGCCTTAGGATTGGATTATCCTGCACATTGTCACCGGTCACTGGGGACCGAAGCGTCACTATAGCTCCAGGCATAGTGATAGAAAAACCAGAGGCTTACTGGACCTTAGGTTACAGAAAGCAGCCCTTGGAGTGTCGGTACGTAACTGGGGTCAGGGAGAGTGGGAACTTTGAGTCACTGCAGGACCACATTAGGAACCCAGCTCTCTCAAAGGAAGACTCCGACCACAAAACTGACCGGGCAGTACAGCTTGGAGAAGCTGGAGAAATTGGAGTGAACTAGGCTTTATGCTGGTTGGACTCATCATCTTTGAAAGTAAAGGAGGCCCCCAACCTGTTCAGCTGTTATCTCAAAGCACATCCTCCACCCGACCAGCCTCCCTGGGACCTGCCTTATCATCTGACAAGTAAAAGGTATGGAAAGACGCTGGATGGTGTGAGACTGACTTATTTATCTGCACAACCCCACCATAACTATCGACCTGAGGGAAGAGTCCCACCTGTAGGGGACCCGACATCTAGCTGCCTCACCATCCCCTCAGAGATCTACAGCAGCGCTGGTCTTAGTGATCAGAGAACTACAGGTGGCGTCACGAACTGTATATATACCTATCCCCTGTAAATATTCCCCCCAACATACGCCTGACCGCCAGTGCCACAGACCGAGCCAGCGCTACCTGTGACAACCCCATAGACTTCCATGGGCTCGGCTCTGAGTACCCCATTGCTCTGGTAAACCACAATTGTGGTGCGGGTCGAGACAAGGGCGCGAATTTTGCGGTAAAGATGGCGGTATTTTGGCGCCAAATGCAGCAAACAGTTCAATAGACACACAGGACTCACAATTGCAAGCTTTCGTATCCTGTTCGTGACGCCAAAGTTGTATCGACACGCACCACAATTGTGGGTACAAAGGCTATGGGGTACTCGGAGCCGAGCCCATGGAAGTCTATGGGAGTTGTCACTGGTAGCGGTGGCTCGGTCCGTGGCCCTGGCGGTCGTGCAATGGGGGATATTTACAGGGGATTGTTAGGATAGGTAGTTCGTGACGCCACCTGTGGTATCTGGTTAATTGAACCAGCGCTGCTATAAGGACTTTCACAGGGGATGTTATGGGGCAGCTTGGTGGTAAGTCTCCCACAGGTGAGACTGGTCCCTGGAAGTCTATGGTGATGATGCAGGGTGTAGTAAGAATTCAGTCACACTCGAAATAGCTTCTTTTCATACCTTTTACTGGTAGATGGTTCAAGTAGATCCCGGGGAGCTGGTCGGGGTGGAGAATGCACATTCGGGTAACCGCTGAGCAGGTTAGAGGCCTCCTTTACTTCGAATGTAGGTGAGTCCAACTTGCCTGAAGCGAAGTTAACTCTGAATCTCCAGCTTTCTCAATAGCTATACTGCCCGGCCAACGTTGTGGTGGAAACTTCTAAGTGGTGAAAACTAAGTCTATATTTGCTGATCAGGCTAGACTCCTGTTTTCCCTGTCTCCGGTTACGTATTGACACTTAGGGCTGCTCTCTGCGACCTGTAGTCCAGATGCCTCCGGTGTTCTTGTTACTAAGCTTGAAACTGTAGCAACGCTTCGGACCCCGGTGTCCGGCAATTTAGTGCAGGCAATCCAATACCTGTAGCACTTCTCTAACTTCTCCACTGCGCCCTTCGCCCTGCTTCTGCTCTTTGCATAAGCACTTGCAGCTTTCGATGGAAATAGTCAGCTTTCTCCCGAGCTCGCTGAGCAGCTCTCAGTTTCCTCCTTGTTTCAGCTTCTACTGAGGTACTGATTAAGGGTAGCTCTGACTAGGCTAGGATGATACACTTCACCCGTACTAGCCTCCACTTCTTTGTCAGGTGAGCTACGCTAGCTCTGCGAGGATTCAGTCCTCTCTCCTAGTCCAGACTGAACTGGCACTGAACTGCACTGTCTGAAGACAGGAAACTATCTGATCTGCACTGTCCTGAGACAGGAAGCTTGACTCACGGGGAATGACTCACTCCTGAGTCTCCCAAGGCTTGAATGAGCTCTGCTACATGTCACTACCTCCTATACCCCTGGTGGGTGTGTCTGAAAGTGTGAGTGGCAGTGAATGATGACAAGCTTTTGTGGTTACCTTCCTGTGCATTCTCCTGGATTTTATGTGTGCCTGCGTAGCTGGGCTACACATCTGGAGCCTCTAATGGAGTGAATGTAGCCTCTAATGCAGTGCACGGAGCCTCTAATGGAGTGAGCTCATTCTATACAGGGGTGCATGGAGCCTCTAATGCAGTGCATGGAGCCTCTAATGGAGTGCATGGAACCTGTGTGCCAATGCATGGTGCCTCTAATGCAGTGAGATCATTCTATACAGGGGTCTATGTAACCTCCAATGGAGTGAATGTATCTTCTAATGCAGTGCATGGAGCCTATATTGCACTGCATTATGTAATGGTTTGCTAGATTTGAGGACGTCCAATCAGGGAAAAAAATTGTATTCTGGCACATCCAAAGGTTTTGTTGAATTTTGTAATGAATTAGATTTTTTATTTTGCGTATCAATTCCCTCATTTCTAAAGCCAAGGGATAGAATCATAAAATGTTAGAGTTGTGTGGAGCCCAGCTGTGACTGAATCCACATCTTCCAGAGGGGTGCACCGACAGAAGATCCCACTAGAGGTCATTATGCACACACACATGCAGCTTACCTAAAAAGACCATTAGAGGGAGCTGTGTAAGACGTATAAAAAACAGTTTTAGTTTCAGTTTGCCTCAGAAGATAGAGATGAGAGCAACCAGAGAAGAGATCAGACAGAGACAGATCTCAGATCTCCTTAAGTCACCAGAGGAGAGAAGTGCAGAGCTGTTCAGTCAGTTCAACTTGAGTAAGTGGAGGCTAGTACGAGTGAGAAGGAATCACTTTAGCCTAGTCAGAGCTAAATCTGAAGTATAGCTCAGTGGAAAGCGTGCCGACGCTTAGAGAGCGGCAAAGAGGCAGCTCGCCAACTGCCAGCGTGTGTGATAATAGGAGGACCTAGATAGGTCGAAGGCGAGTGGAAGTTAATGGGAAAGAGAGCCCTACATCGTACAGAATTCAAGGTTCGACAACAAGAAAACATGCATAATAAGCAAGGATGGAGGAAAAACGACTGCAACTGTGTCTAGAGACCACCTGAAGTTGTGTCCGGACCCATTAAAACTTCGTGAGGAAGAACCTGTTGTCAATCAGGAAGAGCGTGATGAAACAGTTATACATACAGACTTGGGAGATTTCCCCGCAGATTGGCCCAGAATTGGAGACGCTGTAATCATTCCCGTGCTTCAGTTTTATCAACCGCAAGAAGAATCTCTACATCCAGTTGCACCAATTGTGCCAGTAAAGTCAGTTTCAGAGGAACCTGTTCCGGCAGAACCTCAACAAGTAGAACCTCAACAAGTGGAACCTCAACAAGTGGAACCCCAAGAAGTTGAACCTCAGGAAGAAGGATCCCCTGCAGAAGTTGAGCCAGTTCACCCAACTCCCAGTATACTTGCCAGATCCCTAGAGAGGCTAAGGCAGTACTACAACTTACCTGCACGCAGGGATAACAGGGTAACTGATACCTCACCTACCACCACACCACGTAGGTCAGTACGCATAACAAGGGAGCAATTACCTGTTAGGTACAGAGAGTAGGACCTAACACATGTACATAATTATCAAGAACCAATGTACATAAATGTATATATTTTGGTTATACTATGCTTTATTATATTGTTATTTATTAACCTGTTTTCCCTTTTGATGTTGGAACAAGTGAATGGACATTATTTTTACTTATTTTCTCTACCCCTTTTGAGCATCCTTTTCCAAAAGAGACTGGACTTTTAAGGTTGCTCAATTCCTCAACCCATCATTATGTTAATGTATATAGTTATTTGTTGACCGTTATGTAACCGTTCAAGAGTGCCTTACCTCCTGCAAAGGAAGAGTTGTTTATATATTGTTATTTGTTTTTGTATTTCAGCCCCGGAGTGCTGAATTCTACTAGGGGGGAATGTGGAGCCCAGCTGTGACTGAATCCACATCTTCCAGAGGGGTGCACCGACAGAAGATCCCACTAGAGGTCATTATGTACACACACATGCAGCTTACCTAAAAAGACCATTAGAGGGAGCTGTGTAAGACGTATAAAAACCAGTTTTAGTTTCAGTTTGCCTCAGAAGATAGAGATGAGAGCAACCAGAGAAGAGATCAGACAGAGACAGATCTCAGATCTCCTTAAGACACCAGAGGAGAGAACTGCAGAGCTGTTCTGTCAGTTCAACTTGAGTAAGTGGAGGCTAGTACGAGTGAGAAGGAATCACTTTAGCCTAGTCAGAGCTGAATCTGAAGTATAGCTCAGTGGAAAGCGTGCCGACGCTTAGAGAGCGGCGAAGAGGCAGCTCGCCAACTGCCAGCGTGTGTGATAATAGGAGGACCTAGATAGGTCGAAGGCGAGTGGAAGTTAATGAGACCGAGGAGCCTTAATAGCTCATCTCAGCAAGTGTTGCCGGACACCGGGGTCCGAGCCTACAGGGATCTCCACGACCCATTAGGAGAACACCGGAGTTCCTGGAGGACTACAAGTCCCAGGAGTACCACCGAGCTGATACGTAGCAGGATCAGGAGGACGGAGTCCGGCTCGGCCGGGCCATCAATGACCCTGTCCTTTCAGAGAGAAGATCCAATAACAAAGTCAGCCAGGTACAAGACAGAGGCTAAGCTAGGCCCAGCTACACGCAGGCCAGAACTTATTACAAAAAGACAGAAAACAGGAGGCCACACACCTATCAAGTGGAGGAGTCTGGAGGTGCACCCTTCACACTACAGTGCTCCGGGTCATCCCTGCAACATCTACAAGTAAAGGTATGAAAAGAGACTGAAACGTGTGTCACTGCTTATTTGCCTTCACTCTGCACCACCATAGACTTCAAGGGTAAGTGGGAGACTCACCATCTTGCTGCCCCATAACATCCCCTTAGAAGATCCATATTGCAGCGCTGGTCAAATTGATCAGATACCACAGGTGGCATCACGAACTAATCTTTATAATCCCCTGTAAATATCCCCCATTGCATGACCGCCCAGGGCCACGGGCCGAGCTCTGCTGCCAGTGACATCCCCATAGACTTCCATGGGCTCGGTGCCGAGTGTCCCATAGCCCTGGTACCCACATTTGGTGTGGTGCGCGTCAGTTGGAAGGGACCTCCAGGATCATCGTGTCCAACTCCGTGCTCAATGCAAGAGTCAATAAACCCTCTCAAACAGATGTCTGTCCAGCCTTTGTTTGAAAACTTCCATTGAAGGAGAACTCATCACCTCTCGTGGCCGCCTGTTCCCCTCATTGATCACCCTGACTGTCAAAATGTTTTTTTTTAATATCTAATCTGTATCTTCTCCCTGTCAGTTTCATGCCATACCACAGCATCCACACCATTCTGCAACGTCCAGATGGTGTTTTCCTCACACTACTTGAGCAATATTGGCATGTAGCTGAACTGACAGAACTGTTTAATTACAAAGCAGACTCTTCTCCAGAACAGCGGAGTACGCCGATTATGAACCACGGCACGGTCAGAAGCCCAGTGGTAAACACATAACAGTTTTTTATTGTAGATAATTTGACTATATTCTAGAAGAAAAATGCACCAAACGCTAAAACAAAGCACTTAAAAAATCTTTACTGTATTCAGAGTTGCAAAGTTTACAGAATCCTAAACCTCAGAACAGAGTTGAGTAGACCTGAAAGATGACTGGATATAACAAAAGAAGAGAAAACTAACAGTGATCAGGCAACTTCTGCACAGTCAGTGCAGATCAAAATATTACAATTAAGCAGGTACAACCAAACCCAGATGCAGACCTAAGGTGATAAATAGAAGAAAACAAAGGTAAACCACCTGTACGTCTCTCATATAAGGCACATACAGTCAAAGACTTATATCACTTCTCGGAAAGTTAAGCCAATAAATGGATAAGGGCAGCAGATTGCAGAATTAAATCCCCATGTAACAAGGTGGCACGGGGTGGTAGTTATGGCCGAGTCACTTAAAGTTACAGTACACAAAGAGTTCCCTGAGCCAATGGACAGCGAGCACACCGGCCCCCTTGTACATAAAAATGGACAAGATGAATATAGCTCACACGATTTACCTCCACTCCGCAGTTGCTGCAGCCTAGGCAAACAGGGTCCAGAATCACAGTTAGGATCCAACAGGGATAACTTTTTATTGATGGATGAAGAAGGTATTAAAAGGTAGAAAAAAGACAGTGCACCAGTTCAAATTACTTTCCTGCTCTCTCCCTAACGACATCCATGGTCGTTCCCACAACAGCCATGGCAGCCGGAAGAGGAGGTAGTCCATACGCAGGAATCTGGACGCTTAAAGTCCCTTCGGCGGAGCACTTACATAGTTCTAGTGCCCGTTGTGCTGTCCAAAGTTCCGGGGGCAGCAGTTTTTACTCCTCCTGGTGTCCAGGTAACAGTCTTTACCCCTCCTGGGGTCCAGGTAACAGTCTTTACTCTTCCTGGGGTCCAGGTAAGGCTCCCAGCCATCTGCCCTGGGCAAACGTGCCCTGAACTGCAGACAGAGACTTCCTGCCTGCTTTGGAGGCTGCTGACCCAACCCCCTCAGTTACTTAACTCTTTCCCTACTCCTAACACACAGTTACATACAATACAATTATATAATAATAAACATTAGGACCAGGCAAACACAGCACAGCATAATACAATAGAGATACATAACATATATTACAGTAGGTCAATACACATGAGACATAGCATGCTCAGCTTATAAAAAAAAGGGGTCGCGTAAATCCCGTGTGGAGGTGGGGCAAACGAGGGTCTCTGCCACCCCCTTACGCCCCTCCCTCCTAAAACACAGTTGTCCTCGACCGTCGGGACCTAAGAGAACACAGTTCTTAAACTTACAGTCCATAAAAACACAAGAACATTCTGTGGTCCATCACGTACAAGCAGTCCTCCATAGTGGCCTAACACTGGTGGGTCCCCTTCAGAACGGCAGCTTCCCCTCCCTCCTTTCAGTGGACCATGGGCCCTTAAACAGTGGTGAGCTGCATTTTAACATGGGGCTAGTCCAAGGATATAAATGGGGCACAGTCCAGGGGCAACACAGTTCAGTTCTGCAGCAGCCATGCACAAAGTTCACCATGATTAACCTTCATGGGGTTTTGGTCCCGTGATCCAGCAAGGGGAGCACCAACCGATGCAAACAAACTGGCAGGAGGGGAAAACAAACAGACATGATCCTTGTCCTGTGACCATGCTGGACGCCATACTAGGCTCCTTTCCCCTTCAGAGACGCAGAACAGTCCCTGGTATTTTTTTCTCGGGTGCAACCGGCACAACACAAAAATTTTCCTTTTGGTACAGGGCCACATCATTTGATGCCAGACATCTGAGCAGCATAATGGGCTGCATTCGGGCCCTGCACCACTATGTACATGTCGCCTGAAGATTCACTGGAAGAGGATTCCCCGCTGTTACTTTTGTTTCTTACACTCCTCAGTGGTGAGTCCAGGGTCTCCGGAGCTTCCGGCTTCTTTTCTCCAGCAGTGGGCGTCTCTGCAAGCTTGGAGCCTCCCGCTCCTGTGACCCGACTGTAGCCACAAATTTCTTTGAGGGCGCCTCTTCCCAATTTTGATGTACCCGCAGCTCTCCACTTACACTGTGTGCAGAATTATTAGGTAAGTTGTATCTGAGAGGATTCTTTTTATTATTGAACAACAACTATGTTCTCAATCAGCCCAAAAGACTCATAAATATCAAAGCTTAATATTTTTGGAAGTTGGCGTGTTTTTTTTTTAGATTTGGTTATCTTAGGAGGATATCTGTTTGTGCAGGTAACTATTACTGTGCAGAATTATTAGGCAACTTAATAAAAACCAAATATATACCCATCTCACTAGTTTATTTTCACCAGGTAAACCAATATAACAACACAAAATTTAGAAATAAACATTTCTGACATTCAAAAAAAAATAAAAAATCAGTGACCAATATAGCCACCTTTCTTTACGATGGCACTCAGACGCCTCCATCCATAGATTCTGTCAGTTGCTTGATCTGCTTACGATCCACATTGCGTGCAGCAGCCACCACAGCCTCCAGACACTGCTCCGAGAGGTGGACTGTTCTCCCTCCCTGTAGATCCCACCACAGCCTCCAGACACTGCTCCGAGAGGTGGACTGTTCTCCCTCCCTGTAGATCTCACATTTTATGAGGGACCACAGGTTCTCTATCAGGTTCAGATCAGGTGAACAAGGGGGCCGTGTCATTATTTTTTCTTCTTTTAGACCTTTACTGGGCAGGCACGCTGTGGAGTATTTGGATGCATGTGATGGAGCATTGTCTTGCATGAAAATCATGTTTTTCTTGAATGATACCGACTTCTTCCTGTACCACTGCTTGAAGAAGGTGTCTTCCAGAAACTGGCAGTAGGTCTGGGAGTTGAGCTTCACTCCATCCTCAACCCGAAAAGGTCCCACAAGTTCATCTTTGATGATACCAGCCCATACCAGTACCCCACCTCCACCTTCCTGGCGTATGAGTCGGAGTGGTGCTCTCTGCCCTTTACTGATCCAGCCTCGGGCCCATCCATCTGGCCCATCAAGAGTCACTCTCATTTCATCAGTCCATAAAACCTTAGAAAAATCAGTCAACATATTTCAGCAGACAGGCTTTCCAAGCATGTGTTGTGACTGTCACACAGCTGCAAATTTTTCATATTTTTTCATATTTTACCTTTTATTCTTGAATGTGTATGAGTTGGTGACTCTAGGTTTAGCACCTGTTCACATTGGATCTATGTTTGGATGTGCTGGTCAGTTTTTGATATGTATTCATTTACCTTCTGCCTGAGCACTCCACCTGGTGGTCACAGGCGTTTTAATTATAACAGGTTCATTACCCCTCCACAGAGATGTAGATTTTAGTCTGGAGAGAGGATTCATATGTTCCCATGCAGACAGACTTTTCTAAGTGAGGATTGGCATAGTTAGGACCTGGTATACGAGAAGAGCCTTAACGTGGCTATCAGGTACACATAAATTGGCCTTTTTATGTGCTAAGACTTCTCAATTTTTCATATTTCTAAGTCAGTGATGCAATTTATTTTTCATATTTTTGTGTCCGCAAGTTATAGTGCTACAGTGTGCTACCTTTTATTCTTGAATGTGTATGAGTTGGTGACTCTAGGTTTTAGCACCTGTTCACATTGGATCTATGTTTGGATGTGCTGGTCAGTTTTTGATATGTATTCATTTACCTTCTGCCTGAGCACTCCACCTGGTGGTCACAGGCTGTTATGTTTTGGTAGCTGAGGAGAGCAGGCAAAAAGGGCAATACACCAGAGAGGTTGGGATCTACTGGATTGCAGTACCTGACTAACCACCACAACTAAAGGCAGCCGTGGAGCGTTCCTACGTCGGTCCTAGACGCCTCGTCACAGCCTGAGGGGCTAACTACACCTAAAGATAGAAAGAGGAAAGCTGTTATGATTTGGTAGCTGAGGAGAGCAGGCAAAAAAGGAAATACACCAGAGAGGTTCGAATCTATGGGATTGCAGTACCCTGACTAACCACCACAACTAAAGGCAGCCGTGGAGCGTACCTACGTTGGTCCTAGACGCCTCGTCACAGCCTGAGAAGCTAACTACACCTAAAGATAGAAAGAGGAAAACTATCTGCCCCGGAGTAGATCCCCAAAGAACATAGAAAGCCCCCAAACATGTAATGGCGGTTAGACAAGGGAAATACAGACACAGACAGAAAATAGTATGAGCAAACGTTGGGGCCCAAACTTCCTAAATAGAAAAGGATAGGAAGGACACTTACTGCAATCCCAAAAAACCCTGAAAAGTACCAACTCTACTAATTACAAAAACACCTGAGATCACACGACCTCTACCACCTAAATTAGTTCTCTGGTGTAACAAAAACTAAACAGCAGCCACTGAAAAAACTGAAAAGGCAAATGAACAAACAACAGTGGCCGAACTAAACTGAGAGGAGCACAGGCCCCCGGAGGGGACCCGGCAGACCCCCACAGAAGTGCAGGACAAAATGCAAAAAGCAAGCACAAAAAACTAAAAGAAGAAAATGTCTTATCTGTTAGCAGAAGATGCAGGCACGGAACAGCAAGCTACAAAGTGAACAGGAATCAAAGATGAGACCAGAACAATTGATCACCGGCAACCCTGATGGGAGGGAACCTCCCTTATATAAGACCAGTCAGTAACACCTGATCGCCAATCTTCACAATCTTCATTGGATAGTTCAGTACTGTTTGTAACCACCAGAGGGAGCTTCTGCTCAGAATTCATTTCTAGCACATTCACAACAGAAAGCTATCTGCCCCAGAGCAGATACCCAAAGAACATAGGAAGCCCCCAAACATGTAATGGCGGTTAGACAAGAAAAAATACAGACACAGACAGAAAATAGTATGAGCAAACGCTGGGGCCCAATCTGCCTAGACAGAAAAGGATAGGAAGGATACTTACTGCAATCCAAAAAAAACCCTAAAAAAAGCCAACGCTACTAGTTGCAAAAACACCTGAGATCACACGACCTCTACCACCTAAATTAGTTCTCTGGTGTAACAAAACTAAGCAGCAGCCACAGAAAAAACTGGAAAAGACAAATGAACAAACAACAGTGGCTCCAGAGGAAAATTGCAAATGGCAAGCACAAAAACAAAAAACAGAAAATATCTTATCTGAGAGCAGGAGAAGAGGCAAGACTCAGCAAGCTTCTAAGTGAACCAGGAAACAACGTTGAGACAAGAACAATTGATCACCGGCAACCATGATGGGGGGAAACCTCCCTTATATGCAGCCAGTCCGTGATTCCTGATTGCCAATCCTCATTGAATGGCTCAGTACCGTTTGTAACCACCAGAGGGAGCTTCTGCTCAGAATTCATTTCTAAAACATTCATAACAACAGGCGTTTTAATTATAACAGGTTCATTACCCCTCCACAGAGATGTAGATTTTAGTCTGGAGAGAGGATTCATATGTTCCCATGCAGACAGACTTTTCTAAGTGAGGATTGGCATAGTTAGGACCTGGTATACGAGAAGAGCCTTAACGTGGCTATCAGGTACACATAAATTGGCCTTTTTATGCGCTAAGACTTCTCAATTTTTCATATTTCTAAGGCAGTGATGCAATTTATTTTTCATATTTTTTAATATTTTTCATATTTTTGTGTCCGCAAGTTATAGTGCTACAGTTTGCTACCTTTTATTCTTGAATGTGTATGAGTTGGTGACTCTAGGTTTTAGCACCTGTTCACATTGGATCTATGGATGTGCTGGTCAGTTTTTGATATGTATTCATTTACCTTCTACCTGAGCACTCCACCTGGTGGTCACAGGCGTTTTAATTATAACAGGTTCATTACCCCTCCACAGAGATGTAGATTTTAGTCTGGAGAGAGGATTCATATGTTCCCATGCAGGCAGACTTTTCTAAATGAGGATTGGCATAGTTAGGACCTGGTATACGAGAAGAGCCTTAACGTGGCTATCAGGTACACATAAATTGGCCTTTTTATGCGCTAAGACTTCTCAATTTTTCATATTTCTAAGGCAGTGATGCAATTTATTTTTCATATTTTTCATATTTTTGTGTCCGCAAGTTATAGCGCTACAGTGTGCTACCTTTTATTCTTGAATGTGTATGAGTTGGTGACTCTAGGTTTTAGCACCTGTTCACATTGGATCTATGTTTGGATGTGCTGGTCAGTTTTTGATATGTCACACAACTGCGACACATACAGCTGCGGCGCTGAACAGCAGATTATCGGGAGCACTCCAGGTATCCAGGTTACCGATATAGCTATTCGGTATGCGCTGTAGCTATTCAGATAAGCACTTATCCGAAGGTATTTGATCAACCCTAGAGGTAACAACAAGCTTAGGAAGATGACAGTTCATTGAGGTACAAGGCCAGTTGACCCGAGGGTCACAACCTGGCTTCTCCGAACATCTCCATGGAGCCAGGAGACTGGCGGGTCCCAATCCTGGCTTTCTCCAAACATATCCATGGTTCAGCGATGGTCAATGGAGCAGATCTGTATTCTTCCAACCAGGCCTGAGGTCCTCTAGATTTTCATACTGTAAAATAATAAATCTCTGTCCCTCGTGCCCTCGTGATGGAGCCATGATGTCTTGGCAGCAGTCCTGGATGTTTGGATGTCTTGGCTGAACCTCAGTCTCTCTATGTCTCTATATAGAGGCATGTAAACTCTTTTTATAATTAACAAGTGTCCTTCAATGCAGCATCATAGATAAGGGGAAGAATGGAGATGACCAAGTCGCATTGATTGATTACGTAATCTATGTGCATAGATTTTCCTCCTCTGTTTGAAATGCCAACAAACTGGCTGGCATGGACAAAGTATAATTAGCATATCAGTAAGCATCACTAGTTATCAAGGATAAGAGCACAATATGTTATATCAAATCTCAAATTACGAGTCAATATTACAGGCTTACACAAGCAAAAGTCTGTTTTCTTGACCCACCAGAAAGAAACACAAATTAAAAAGTCAATATATAGATAACAATCTATATACAGGGTGGTCCAAAAGTAGGTGGACAGAAAATAATAATTTATCAAATATGGTGTAAAGTGAAACTGACTCAGTTGCCCTTAGCAACCAATCAGATTCCACCTTTCATTTTCCAAAGAGTCTGTGAAGAATGAAAAGTGGAATCTGATTGGTTGCTAAGGGCAACTGAGTCAGTATTACATATGTATTACACAGCACACTAAGGGCTCTGCATGAGCGCAATGTATGTGCCCTGTGTGAGCGTGCTGTATGGACCTTGCATGAGCGTGCTGTATGGACCTTGCATGAGCGTGCTGTATGGGCCCTGCATGTGCGTGCTGTATGGGCCCTGCATGAGCGTGCTGTATGGGCCCTGCATGTGCGTGCTGTATGGGCCCTGCATGAGCGTGCTGTATGGGCCCTGCATGAGCGTGCTGTATAGGCCCTGCATGTGCGTGCTGTATGGGCGCTGCGTGAGCGTGCTGTATGGACCCTGGTGAGCATGCTGTATGGTCCCTGCGTGAGCGTGCTGTATGGGCCCCGCATGTGCATGCTATATGGGCGCTGCATGTGCGTGCTGTATGGTCCATGCGTGAGCGTGCTGTATGGGCGCTGCATGAGTGTACTGTATGGGCGCTGCGTGAGCGTGCTGTAAGGGCCCTGCGTGAGCGTGCTGTATGGGCCCTGCATGTGCGTGCTGTATGGGCCCTGCATGTGCGTGCTGTATGGGCCCTGCATGTGCGTGCTGTATGGGCCCTGCATGTGCGTGCTGTATGGGCCCTGCATGAGCGTACTGTATGGGTGCTGCATGAGCGTACTGTATGGGCGCTGCGTGAGCGTGCTGTATGGGCCCTGCGTGAGCGTGCTGTATGGGCCCTGCGTGAGCGTACTGTATGGGCCCTGCAAGAGCGTGCTGTATGGGCCCTGCATGTGCGTGCTGTATGGGCGCTGCATGAGCGTACTGTATGGGCACTGCGTGAGCGTGCTGTATGGGCCCTGCGTGAGCGTGCTGTATGGGCCCTGCATGAGCGTACTGTATGGGTGCTGCGTGAGCGTGCTGTATGGGCCCTGCGTGAGTGTGCTGTATGGGCCCTGCGTGAGCGTGCTGTATGGGCCCTGCATGAGCGTGCTGTATGGGCCCTGCGTGAGCGTGCTGTATGGCCCTGCTGAGCGTGCTGTATGGGCCCTGCATGTGCATGCTGTATGGGCCCTGCATGAGCGTGCTGTATGGGCCCTGCATGTGCGTGCTGTATGGGCCCTGCGTGAGCGTGCTATATGGGCACTGCATGAGCGTGCTGTATGGGCGCTGCGTGAGCGTGCTGTATGTGCCTTGCATGAGCATGCTGTATGGGCGCTGCGTGAGTGTGCTGTATGGGCCCTGCGTGAGTGTGCTGTATGGGCCCTGCATGAGCGTGCTGTATGGGCCCTGCATGAGCGTGCTGTATGGACCCTGCATGTGCGTGCTGTATGGGCCCTGCATGAGCGTGCTGTATGGGCCCTGCGTGAGTGTGCTGTATGGGCCCTGCATGTGCATGCTGTATTGGCCCTGCATGAGCGTGCTGTATGGGCCCTGCATGTGCGTGCTGTATGGGCCCTGCGTGAGCGTGCTATATGGGCACTGCGTGAGCGTGCTGTATGGGCGCTGCGTGAGCGTGCTGTATGTGCCTTGCATGAGCATGCTGTATGGGCGCTGCGTGAGTGTGCTGTATGGGCCCTGCATGAGCGTGCTGTATGGGCCCTGCATGAGCGTGCTGTATGGACCCTGCATGTGCGTGCTATATGGGCCCCGCATGAGCGTGCTGTATGGGCCCTGCATGAGCGTGCTGTATGGACCCTGCATGTGCGTGCTGTATGGGCCCTGCATGATCGTGCTGTATGGGCGCTGCGTGAGCGTGCTGTATGGGCCCTGCATGTGCGTGCTTTATGGGCCCTGCACTGCGTGAGCGTGCCGTATGGGCCCTGCGTGAGCGTGCTGTATGGGCCCTGCATGAGCGTACTGTATGGGTGCTGCGTGAGCGTGCTGTATGGGCCCTGTGTGAGCGTGCTGTATGGGCCCTGCATGAGCGTGCTGTATGGGCCCTGCGTGAGCTTGCTGTATGGCCCTGCGTGAGTGTGCTGTATGGGCCCTGCATGTGCATGCTGTATGGGCCCTGCATAAGCGTGCTGTATGGGCCCTGCATGTGCGTGCTGTATGGGCCCTGCATGAGCGTGCTGTATGGGCTCTGCGTGAGAGTGCTGTATGGGCCCTGCGTGAGCATGCTGTATGGGCCCTGCATGTGCATGCTGTATGGGCCGTGCTTGAGCGTACTGTATGGGCCCCGCATGTGCGTGCTGTATGGGCCCTGCATGAGCGTGCTGTATGGGCTCTGCGTGAGCGTGCTGTATGGGCCCTGCGTGAGCATGCTGTATGGGCCCTGCATGTGCATGCTGTATGGGCCGTGCTTGAGCGTGCTGTATGGGCCCTGCATGTGCGTGCTGTATGGTCCCTGCATGTGCGTGCTGTATGGGCCCTGCGTGAGCGTGCTGTATGGGCCCTGCGTGAGCGTACTGTATGGGCTCTGCATGAGCGTACTGTATGGGCGCTGCGTGAGCGTGCTGTATGGGCCCTGCGTGAGCGTGCTGTATGAGCCCTGCATGAGCGTACTGTATGGGCCCTGCATGAGCGTGCTGTATGGGCCCTGCATGTGCGTGCTGTATGGGCGCTGCATGAGTGTACTGTATGGGCACTGCGTGAGCGTGCTGTATGGGCCCTGCGTGAGCGTGCTGTGTGGGCCCTGCATGAGCGTACTGTATGGGCGCTGCATGAGCGTGCTGTATGGGCCCTGCGTGAGCGTGCTGTATGGGCCCTGCGTGAGCGTGCTGTATGGCCCTGCGTGAGCGTGCTGTATGGGCCCTGCATGTGCGTGCTGTATGGGCCCTGCATGAGCGTGCTGTATGGGCCCTGCATGTGCGTGCTGTATGGGCCCTGCGTGAACATGCTGTATGGGCCCTGCATGTGCATGCTGTATGGGCCGTGCTTGAGCGTGCTGTATGGGCCCCGCATGTGCGTGCTATATGGGTGCTGCATGTGCGTGCTGTATTGTCCGTGCGTGAGCATGCTGTATGGGCCCTGCATGTGCGTGCTGTATGGACCCTGCTGTGAGCGTGCTGTATGGGCGCTGCGTGAGCGTGCTGTATGGTCCTGCGTGAGCGTGCTGTATGGGCCCTGCATGTGCGTGCTGTATGGGCGCTGCATGAGCGTACTGTATGGGCGCTGCGTGAGCGTGCTGTATGGGCCCTGCATGAGCATGCTGTATGGGCCCTGCATGAGCGTACTGTATGGGCACTGCGTGGAGCGTGCTGTATGGGCCCTGCGTGAGCGTGCTGTATGGGCCCTGCGTGAGCGTGCTGTATGGGTCCTGCGTGAGCATGCTGTATGGTCCTGCGTGAGCGTGCTGTATGGGCCCTGCATGTGCGTGCTGTATGGGCCCTGCATGAGCGTGCTGTATGGGCCCTGCATGTGCGTGCTGTATGGGCCCTGCATGAGCATGCTGTATGGGCGCTGCGTGAGCATGCTGTATGGGCCCTGCGTGAGCGTGCTGTACGGGCCCTGCATGAGCGTGCTGTATGGGCCCTGCATGTGCGTGCTGTATGGGCCCTGCGTGAGCGTGCTATATGGGCACTGCGTGAGCGTGCTGTATGGGCGCTGCGTGAGCGTGCTGTATGTGCCTTGCATGAGCGTGCTGTATGGGCGCTGCGTGAGCGTGCTGTATGGGCCGTGCATAGTAGTATAGGGACCCCAGTATTCGTCAAACTCAATTTGACAGGTCGACACGCCCCCTATCATTTAATCCGTCTCCCTGTCAGCTTGATCCAGGTCGTCATGCCCCCTGGCTGGACTTTGCTCAGGCTGGGAAATCTGTGGCTGAACTTTGCTCAGGCTGTGAAATCTGGTCTGCTGGATTTTTATTCAGTGCCTTTGATTAGTCTGTGGAGTTTTTAGTGTATTAAAGGTTAGTTTTAACTCCATCCGTAGATGTAAAGCTATTTTCTAGCAGAGAATGCCCTGACATGAAATGTAAAGGGTTTGTATTAGAAGCACCCAGTAAATGTCTGTATTAGAATCCATCAGTAAATGTAAAGCTATTTTCTAGCAGAGGAGAGAAACTTTTAAGGACCCAGTAATTGTATAAGGAGTTCTAGTTAAATACAGACTTCTGTATATAACTAGTATATAAGGATTTTTAGTGAAATAAAGAGTGAATCTTGATTTTATACTGTTGTTAGAAGTCTAAATATTTTTCTATCTACTGGCTAACATGGTACAAAGATATACATCTTTACTGCACCATAGAGGTAATTTATCTATGTGTGTGTTTCACACAGGACAAGTTCTGTGATCCGTCTTTTGTGTGGGAAAAGTCAACAATTTTTATTAAGGTCTAAAATACATTATCATGGATAAAAATCCAAAAGAGTGGGATATACAGCATGCAGAAAAATAGCCAAATGCAGACAGGTGTGAATTACATTCAAATCAATATATAATAGTGCACATCGACATATCTTATATGTTATAGCGATAATAGACTAATCCGGGGCTATACAATAATAAACTCCATATATTTGTCCGTATATATGCAATCTATGTAACTCAAATTCCCAATACACTATATGCACTATATTAGATTTAGTATCTAATGAATCAGTATATCAATAAGAATCTCCATCACAGTGCTAATAATGATGTTAATGCGAGCAGGCTCACAACATATGTGCGTGCTATGAAGTATTGCACATCCAATGAGGGAATTAAAAAGCATGCAAGATGGGATATACCTAAGCTTTGCACCCTTGTGTAAGTCTTTTCTAACAGTGTTTCACAGATAGATCCTCAAGAAAACTGTCCGACAGTTCTCCTTAGTGTAGTTTAAGTATCAAGGTGTGACAAGGTTGTTTTAGCCAAACAACGGTATGAATTACATTCAATCAATATAATAGTGCACATCGACATATCTATATGTTATAGCGATAATAGACTAATCCGGGGCTATACAATAATTAACTCCATATATTTGTCCGTATATATGCAATCTATGTAACTCACAATATCCCCCAATAGGCAGACATATATGCACTATATATAGGATTATAAGTATCTCAATGAATCAGGTATATCAATAAAGTAACTTCTCCATCACAGTTGCTAATATAATGATGTTAGCATGCGAGTGCAGGGCTCACAATACATACTGTGCGTGCATATGAAGTCAATTAGCACATCCATATGAGGAGCTATATTAAAAAAGCATCGCCATAGATGTGAGATCATACCTGAATGCTGCTTGGCACCCCTTGTGTATAGTCCTCATTTCTAACAGTGTTTTTCACAGATAGATCACTTCAAGAAAACTGTCCCGACAGTTCATCCCTATAGTGTAGTTTAATGTATCAAGGTGTGTGTACAAGGTTTGTGTTTAGCCAAATGCAGACAGGTATGAATTACATTCAAATCAATATATAATAGTGCACATCGACATATCTTATATGTTATAGCGATAATAGACTAATCCGGGGCTATACAATAATTAACCTCCATATATTTGTCCGTATATATGCAATCTATGTAACTCACAATATCCCCCAATAGGCAGACATATATGCACTATATATAGGATTATAAGTATCTCAATGAAGCTGGTATATCAATAAAGTAACTTCCCCATCACAGTTGCTAATATAATGATGTTAGCATGCGAGTGCAGAGCTCACAATACATACTGGGCGTGCATATGAAGTCAATTAGCACATCCATATGAGGAACTATATTAAAAAAGCATCGCCATAGATGTGAGATCATACCTGAATGCTGCTTGGCAACCCTTGTGTATAGCCCTCATTTCTAACAGTGTTTTTCACAGATAGATCACTTCAAGAAAACTGTCCCGACAGTTCATCCCTATAGTGTAGTTTAATGTATCAAGGTGTGTGTACAAGGTTTGTGTTGTGTTAGAAGTCTAAATATTTTTTATCTACTGGCATTGTTGACATGAATTGTCATTGTGGAGAGAAACTTTTAAGGACCCAGTAAATGCATGTAAACAGGACAATTGAGAGAATGAGTGAAGGTCGATGCTATTGTGACATGCTAGAAACCACATATACTAAATAGCCCTGTATTGTGTCATGACCTGTAAGTACAATGAGAGAAGGTCGCATGCATTCATGAATTCATTTGTCTCTATTTACCTGTAAATGTGTGTAAAGTTGTTTTATCTGTGTGTCTGATACTGAGCTCTTTTAAGTCAACCAGTAAATGTATCCTATGACCACTCTATTGTGTGGGGAAAGTCAAGGCGAGGTCACATTATGAGATGGACATATTATGTACATGCAGATATTACAATATTACAGAATGGTTTATTCGTATTTTAAAAAAGTAATGACACGGTATTGTAAAAACAAGGTTACAAGATTTTATTGTAATAAATACAGCTCAAAGACATTTCAAGCATTGAACTAATTGTGAAACCAAAACGATATTGAACTAATTGTGACACCAAAACGTTTACTGACAGGGAGTACATAGTGGGGAGAGACCTTTTGCAGTGGTGACCTGACTGTGAGACACCATATTTTTCAACATTTTTGCTCCTTCACAGATTTATTTTGCATTATATATTTTTTTTTATTTTGCTTAAGGATCATGTACAGAGGAGTTTTTATGGTTTAATACTGATAGACATATTGTGAACTGACATATAGGGTCCATGTGAGACACCATATTTTTCAACATTTTTGCTCCTTCAAAGATTTATTTTGCATTATATTTTTTTATTTTGCTTAAGGATCATGTACAGAGGAGTTTTTATGGTTTAATACTGCTAGACATATTGTGAACTGACATAGGGTCCATGTGAGACACCATATTTTTCAACATTTTTGCTCCTTCACAGATTTATTTTGCATTATATTTTTTTATTTTGCTTAAGGATCGTGTACAGAGGAGTTTTTATGGTTTAATACTGCTAGACATATTGTGAACTGCCATATAGGGTCCATGTGAGACACCATATTTTTCAAATATTAGTTATGCGTTCGCTACCACTATCAACCATAGCAGCTCTCATGATGCTAGCTATTCTGATCAGCTTATCATATCAACCATGAAGCCTCTTTTAACCCCTTCACAATAATGTACAGAGGAGTTTTTATGTTTTAATACTGATAGACATATTGTGAACTGACATATAGGGTCCATGTGAGACACCATATTTTTCAACATTTTTGCTCCTTCACAGATTTATTTTGCATTATATTTTTTATTTTTCAACATTTTTGCTCCTTCACAGATTTATTTTACATTATATTTTTTATTTTGCTTAAGGATCATGTACAGAGGAGTTTTTATATTTTAATACTGATAGACATATTGTGAACTGACATATAGGGTCCATGTGAGACATGCCTGGACAAGTCCGGGCATGTCCGGGCATGCCTGGACAAGTCCTGGTCACGGGACAGCCGTGGAAAAAACAATAGTGAAATTCAAAAACTATGTGCTGGCCGTTAACACACGCATAGTCATCTAGAAAATATTGAGCGAGTTGCTTCACAAACCCTCTCAAGGCATGTTGAATGTTAACGTTCCCGCTATGAGCTACACACATGACCAACTGTATAGCCTGGGATGCGCAGCGTTCTTGTTGCACATGACTATTTTTAAAGACGCTAAGCCCCTCAGATATAAAAGACAGACCTGTTGGGACGTGTCCCGGCCTATTTTGGCACATGCCCACTCCTATGCATCGATATTGAGCATCGTTCAACAAAAATCAGGTACATAGTTTTAACCATAGCTGTGTTTCTGACTCTCATGCCATGCCAGAAAGGCCTATTTTGGCACTGGCCCGCACCTATGCAACGATTTTGATCAGCATTCAACAAAAAAAATCGGGTACAAACTTTTTAACATACATGTGTTTCGGACCCTCAGACCATGCCAGAAGCACTCTGTGCCATGTACTCGAACCCATAATAATCGATTTTGATCATCATGCAACAAAAAATTGGGTGCTAACTTTTTAACATACATGTGTTTCTGTAGCGGATACACGGACCCCTACAGCGCATCCCTATAGTGTAGTTTAATGTAGGGGGCACACAGATCATCGCTTTTGTTTGGAAAATACCATATTTCATAGATGCTGGTGATCCGTTGAATCATTTTTAAACATTTCACGCCACTCATGCAACCACAGCACACTTATGGTGTACCCGCACCGCTGCAGCTAGAGCTTTTTAGCTAAAAAGGCCCTTATTTGCATCATTTTCATTATAGTACGACTGGTACATGCCCAGGCCTATGCAACGGTTTTGACCACTACTCAACAAAAATTGGTTACAAACTTTTAACATATCTGTGTTTCGGACCATCATGTCATACCAGAAGCACCCTGTGCCATGTACTCTAGACCATAATATTCGTTTTTGATCACCATTCAACAAAAAATTGAGGCATGTTGAGACGTGTCCCGGCCTATTTTGGCACAGGACCACACCTATGCAACGATTTTGATCACCATTCAACAAAAAATTGAGGCATGTTGAGACGTGTGACCGGCCTATTTTGGCACAGGACCACACCTATGCAACGATTTTGATCAGCATTCAACAAAAAATTGCGTGCAAACTTTTTAGCATACCTGTACAAACTTTTTAACATACCTGTGTTTCGGACCTGTACAAACTTTTTAACACCTGTGTTTCGGACTCTCATGTCGTACCAGAAGCACCCAGTGCCATGTACTCTAGCTCATAATATTTCACATCGGGTATGGGACCTACATAGCTTTGTTTTCTCAGGTATTAAAAAGCGTGGAAAACTGAAAATCCCGAGGCCTGAGGTAATTTACGGAGCTTCATGGGGATAAAATTTATCGAGTCTATGAACCTTATAGACAAAACGGGTAGCGTCACACACAAGGCACAACACCTCGGGCTATCACATTTACCGGTAGTTTTCAAAAACCTCTGCCTTAACAATAAAGTAAGAATCGTGGCGCCATGCATTGTGGGCTATAAATGTATACCCTGAAAATTTACCGTTGGTAAAGAACAGTAAAAAGTCGTGCGTACAACTATCATCCTCAAACTCTCAGAGCTATCACAAACACTATTGCCTACAGAGGCGGCCCCGCGAGAATTTCTGGATGTGCGTGTCAAGAGGCTCCATGCCTTGACCGATTGTTTGCGCGTGAATGCTGACATTTCCAGGGTCATTATAGTTGTGTAAATGCGCTGGGGGCTCGTGTATCGGCCCCTAGGGTGTAATGCGTGATCATTTTAATTATTTTTCAATTCATAACCACACGTTCTCAGGCAGACAGGTTTATTTCACAGAAGTTGACTGTACAGTTGCATAATTTTTGTTTAAATCATACATTTGCATAATTTTGTTTAAAATCGCACAGTTCTGCGATAATGTCGGGTGTTGGACACGCACTTATCAGTCTTTCATACGTGTCGCAGAAAGATTTTAGCCTGTTCTGCGAGAGTTTATTATGCACGTACTGTGCAGACATGTCAAGAAACATTTTGGTGTGTTCACCAGTCCATACGGGTGTTGGTGTGTAAGGCGATCGACCATCATCCTTCTGCTTCTTACTTACACGACGGCGCGATACCGCGCGTTTCTTTGACGCTAATGCATCGGCTGAATTGGCAGCTGCTGCTTCCGCGTTGCTATTTGCAGATTCTGTAGCTTGACACAGACGTATATTCTTAAGCCGACTACTCTCAGCATTCCCGGGGTGCTCGGTTGGCGCGTCGTTTTCTTCACGATCTGCGACACACCCGTGTGAAAGAGGCTCAGTTCTCACCTCCGTTCTGTTCTCAAATCCATAATTGCGCTGCTGCAAAACTCGCGAATGACGATCCTCCGTAACTAAAGAAAAGATACGTGGTGTAGTTAACCGCTAAGTGGGGGAGATATAGGAAGAGCTACATGAGCCACATGGCTCTGATTCAACGCGATATTTGTAAAGCTACTAGCACCGATTATCTGTGAAACCGATGCATGATTGTTTGTATAAGTACAGTATAGAGCGGCCTAGACATATATACTTACAAGTATGCCCCGGGTGCTGATCTACAGAGAATGCTGAATTAACAGACATCTCGCTGCTCGGACGCTGCCGTATGGGGCTGTTTTCTCCTCAAACTGCAACCTCACGGGCGATACTCTAGCAGCTGTAAATAAAATATAGCATACATGAATGCGCACAACACACTCACAAAGCTAACTTGACACAGGTAAATAAAACTAGTTACCGCAGAAATTTTTATCTGCGTGTATAACTACACTATAGAACTGCGTAGACATATATGCTTACAAGTATGAGACGTGTAGTGTAGTTCAGAGATTGGTGAATTAAACGGTGTGGAGGTGCTCGGACGTTTTCGTATGGGTGTGTTTTCTTTTTCAAGCTGCAGCCTCCTGCTCGTTAGTTTAACATCTGTAAATAAAATATAACTATTACTCGCCACAGAGATGATATCTACACGTGCCACACGCACAAAGCTAAATTCGCAAAGCTATCGTAACGTGCGTAAATAAAATATATCCCCTAGTTATTGGTGGCGTCACAGGGTACAGAGGGTACAAACACATATCACCCTGGGTTCATGGACCCGCTACCTTTTCTATTCCAGAGCCGTGTGCTTAGCGAATCACCCCATCTTTTAGGAGCGTTGGGAGGATTATAGTCCGGTTCTACGAACTCGACATCTGAATCCTGGGGATCCTCCACGATCTCAACATCGGAATCGCGATGCTCGAGCGGCTCAGTCGCCACAGGGTTACCAACCGTCCAGTCCGCTACAGCTGTATCTGTATGAGAAAATGTTTATATTATTAAAACATGTCTAGCTAACGACCCAGTCAGCTAAAATAAAATTAACTGTATGGATTTTAACGGCAGTCTATATTAATTATTAATATTAATAGTAGACGTTAGAAATTTACAGCTACCACGTTTACCCGTCTAGATACATAGGTTTAAAACATATGATATAGCTATAGGTTTCTTGCCTGTGACAGACTGGTGAGAGCTTGAAGCTCGTCGCCCGCTAGCAGAGTTGCCTTCCTCTAACAGGTTCTGCGTAATGAACCGGTTCTCGTAGGAGTAGTCTGAATGGACTCCCTCTTCTTAAATAAGAATGAAATATATTGTTTATATATACAAAGAGCAGACTCAGACAGCCCGACACAATACGACGTACACTATATACGGTGTAAAATTTACCCGATTGTTCTGGTGAAAGCAAAGCAGAATATTGAACGCGAGAATATCTGGACTCCATCTTGAATAAAAAGGGTCCGCTATTAAATTAAAGCAAATAAGATCAAGTATGAAAACACGACTAAGCTGTTCATGCAAATACTACACAAACTTAAATATAATTGAAACAAACGTGGATATTCACGAGACATAAAAATACGCACTTTAGCTCTAAAGATCAACTATGAAAACACGCTTAACCTATTCATGCAAATACTACACAAACTTAAATATAATTGAAACAAACGTGGATATTCACGAGACATAAAAATATGCACTTTAGCTCTAAAGATCAACTATGAAAACACGCTTAACCTATTCATGCAAATACTACACAAACTTAAATATAGCTGAAACAAAAGACATAAAAATACGCACTTTAGCTCTAAAGACCAACTATGAAAACACGGATAAGTTATTCATGCAATTACTACACAGACTTAAATATAATTGAAACGAAATCCGTAAAAATACTCACTATAGTCCTGTTCAGAATGGAGTTGTGTTCTGTGAGGTATGAAGTCTTACAGCTGAGCGTTGTATTGCTTGTGAGCTGCCTGTATTTATTAGGGGCTAACAGAGAGAACACGCCCTCTGTCAATACCATGAACTGCTAGATAGAAAAAAATCTATTAATGTTTTACAGAGACATCATGTCTGCTAAGCACCTTGAAACAATATTTCACACCCGAAGCGTCACCATCATGTAATAGTTATATTTTATTTACAGATGTTAAACTAACGAGCAGGAGGCTGCAGCTTGAAAAAGAAAACACACCCATACGAAAACGTCCGAGCACCTCCACACCGTTTAATTCACCAATCTCTGAACTACACTACACGTCTCATACTTGTAAGCATATATGTCTACGCAGTTCTATAGTGTAGTTATACACGCAGATAAAAATTTCTGCGGTAACTAGTTTTATTTACCTGTGTCAAGTTAGCTTTGTGAGTGTGTTGTGCGCATTCATGTATGCTATATTTTATTTACAGCTGCTAGAGTATCGCCCGTGAGGTTGCAGTTTGAGGGAGAAAACAGCCCCATACGGCAGCGTCCGAGCAGCGAGATGTCTGTTAATTCAGCATTCTCTGTAGATCAGCACCCGGGGCATACTTGTAAGTATATATGTCTAGGCCGCTCTATACTGTACTTATACAAACAATCATGCATCGGTTTCACAGATAATCGGTGCTAGTAGCTTTACAAATATCGCGTTGAATCAGAGCCATGTGGCTCATGTAGCTCTTCCTATATCTCCCCCACTTAGCGGTTAACTACACCACGTATCTTTTCTTTAGTTACGGAGGATCGTCATTCGCGAGTTTTGCAGCAGCGCAATTATGGATTTGAGAACAGAACGGAGGTGAGAACTGAGCCTCTTTCACACGGGTGTGTCGCAGATCGTGAAGAAAACGACGCGCCAACCGAGCACCCCGGGAATGCTGAGAGTAGTCGGCTTAAGAATATACGTCTGTGTCAAGCTACAGAATCTGCAAATAGCAACGCGGAAGCAGCAGCTGCCAATTCAGCCGATGCATTAGCGTCAAAGAAACGCGCGGTATCGCGCCGTCGTGTAAGTAAGAAGCAGAAGGATGATGGTCGATCGCCTTACACACCAACACCCGTATGGACTGGTGAACACACCAAAATGTTTCTTGACATGTCTGCACAGTACGTGCATAATAAACTCTCGCAGAACAGGCTAAAATCTTTCTGCGACACGTATGAAAGACTGATAAGTGCGTGTCCAACACCCGACATTATCGCAGAACTGTGCGATTTTAAACAAAATTATGCAAATGTATGATTATAAACAAAAATTATGCAACTGTACAGTCAACTTCTGTGAAATAAACCTGTCTGCCTGAGAACGTGTGGTTATGAATTGAAAAATAATTAAAATAATCACGCATTACACCCTAGGGGCCGATACACGAGCCCCCAGCGCATTTACACAACTATAATGACCCTGGAAATGTCAGCATTCACGCGCAAACAATCGGTCAAGGCATGGAGCCTCTTGACACGCACATCCAGAAATTCTCGCGGGGCCGCCTCTGTAGGCAATAGTGTTTGTGATAGCTCTGAGAGTTTGAGGATGATAGTTGTACGCACGACTTTTTACTGTTCTTTACCAACGGTAAATTTTCAGGGTATACATTTATAGCCCACAATGCATGGCGCCACGATTCTTACTTTATTGTTAAGGCAGAGGTTTTTGAAAACTACCGGTAAATGTGATAGCCCGAGGTGTTGTGGTCTTGTGTGTGACGCTACCCGTTTTGTCTATAAGGTTCATAGACTCGATAAATTTTATCCCCATGAAGCTCCGTAAATTACCTCAGGCCTCGGGATTTTCAGTTTTCCACGCTTTTTAATACCTGAGAAAACAAAGCTATGTAGGTCCCATACCCGATGTGAAATATTATGAGCTAGAGTACATGGCACTGGGTGCTTCTGGTACGACATGAGAGTCCGAAACACAGGTGTTAAAAAGTTTGTACAGGTCCGAAACACAGGTATGTTAAAAAGTTTGTACAGGTATGCTAAAAAGTTTGCACGCAATTTTTTGTTGAATGCTGATCAAAATCGTTGCATAGGTGTGGTCCTGTGCCAAAATAGGCCGGTCACACGTCTCAACATGCCTCAATTTTTTGTTGAATGGTGATCAAAATCGTTGCATAGGTGTGGTCCTGTGCCAAAATAGGCCGGGACACGTCTCAACATGCCTCAATTTTTTGTTGAATGGTGATCAAAAACGAATATTATGGTCTAGAGTACATGGCACAGGGTGCTTCTGGTATGACATGATGGTCCGAAACACAGATATGTTAAAAGTTTGTAACCAATTTTTGTTGAGTAGTGGTCAAAACCGTTGCATAGGCCTGGGCATGTACCAGTCGTACTATAATGAAAATGATGCAAATAAGGGCCTTTTTAGCTAAAAAGCTCTAGCTGCAGCGGTGCGGGTACACCATAAGTGTGCTGTGGTTGCATGAGTGGCGTGAAATGTTTAAAAATGATTCAACGGATCACCAGCATCTATGAAATATGGTATTTTCCAAACAAAAGCGATGATCTGTGTGCCCCCTACATTAAACTACACTATAGGGATGCGCTGTAGGGGTCCGTGTATCCGCTACAGAAACACATGTATGTTAAAAAGTTAGCACCCAATTTTTTGTTGCATGATGATCAAAATCGATTATTATGGGTTCGAGTACATGGCACAGAGTGCTTCTGGCATGGTCTGAGGGTCCGAAACACATGTATGTTAAAAAGTTTGTACCCGATTTTTTTTGTTGAATGCTGATCAAAATCGTTGCATAGGTGCGGGCCAGTGCCAAAATAGGCCTTTCTGGCATGGCATGAGAGTCAGAAACACAGCTATGGTTAAAACTATGTACCTGATTTTTGTTGAACGATGCTCAATATCGATGCATAGGAGTGGGCATGTGCCAAAATAGGCCGGGACACGTCCCAACAGGTCTGTCTTTTATATCTGAGGGGCTTAGCGTCTTTAAAAATAGTCATGTGCAACAAGAACGCTGCGCATCCCAGGCTATACAGTTGGTCATGTGTGTAGCTCATAGCGGGAACGTTAACATTCAACATGCCTTGAGAGGGTTTGTGAAGCAACTCGCTCAATATTTTCTAGATGACTATGCGTGTGTTAACGGCCAGCACATAGTTTTTGAATTTCACTATTGTTTTTTCCACGGCTGTCCCGTGACCAGGACTTGTCCAGGCATGCCCGGACATGCCCGGACTTGTCCAGGCATGTCTCACATGGACCCTATATGTCAGTTCACAATATGTCTATCAGTATTAAAATATAAAAACTCCTCTGTACATGATCCTTAAGCAAAATAAAAAATATAATGTAAAATAAATCTGTGAAGGAGCAAAAATGTTGAAAAATAAAAAATATAATGCAAAATAAATCTGTGAAGGAGCAAAAATGTTGAAAAATATGGTGTCTCACATGGACCCTATATGTCAGTTCACAATATGTCTATCAGTATTAAAACATAAAAACTCCTCTGTACATTATTGTGAAGGGGTTAAAAGAGGCTTCATGGTTGATATGATAAGCTGATCAGAATAGCTAGCATCATGAGAGCTGCTATGGTTGATAGTGGTAGCGAACGCATAACTAATATTTGAAAAATATGGTGTCTCACATGGACCCTATATGGCAGTTCACAATATGTCTAGCAGTATTAAACCATAAAAACTCCTCTGTACACGATCCTTAAGCAAAATAAAAAAATATAATGCAAAATAAATCTGTGAAGGAGCAAAAATGTTGAAAAATATGGTGTCTCACATGGACCCTATGTCAGTTCACAATATGTCTAGCAGTATTAAACCATAAAAACTCCTCTGTACATGATCCTTAAGCAAAATAAAAAAATATAATGCAAAATAAATCTTTGAAGGAGCAAAAATGTTGAAAAATATGGTGTCTCACATGGACCCTATATGTCAGTTCACAATATGTCTATCAGTATTAAACCATAAAAACTCCTCTGTACATGATCCTTAAGCAAAATAAAAAAAAAATATAATGCAAAATAAATCTGTGAAGGAGCAAAAATGTTGAAAAATATGGTGTCTCACAGTCAGGTCACCACTGCAAAAGGTCTCTCCCCACTATGTACTCCCTGTCAGTAAACGTTTTGGTGTCACAATTAGTTCAATATCGTTTTGGTTTCACAATTAGTTCAATGCTTGAAATGTCTTTGAGCTGTATTTATTACAATAAAATCTTGTAACCTTGTTTTTACAATACCGTGTCATTACTTTTTTAAAATACGAATAAACCATTCTGTAATATTGTAATATCTGCATGTACATAATATGTCCATCTCATAATGTGACCTCGCCTTGACTTTCCCCACACAATAGAGTGGTCATAGGATACATTTACTGGTTGACTTAAAAGAGCTCAGTATCAGACACACAGATAAAACAACTTTACACACATTTACAGGTAAATAGAGACAAATGAATTCATGAATGCATGCGACCTTCTCTCATTGTACTTACAGGTCATGACACAATACAGGGCTATTTAGTATATGTGGTTTCTAGCATGTCACAATAGCATCGACCTTCACTCATTCTCTCAATTGTCCTGTTTACATGCATTTACTGGGTCCTTAAAAGTTTCTCTCCACAATGACAATTCATGTCAACAATGCCAGTAGATAAAAAATATTTAGACTTCTAACACAACACAAACCTTGTACACACACCTTGATACATTAAACTACACTATAGGGATGAACTGTCGGGACAGTTTTCTTGAAGTGATCTATCTGTGAAAAACACTGTTAGAAATGAGGGCTATACACAAGGGTTGCCAAGCAGCATTCAGGTATGATCTCACATCTATGGCGATGCTTTTTTAATATAGTTCCTCATATGGATGTGCTAATTGACTTCATATGCACGCCCAGTATGTATTGTGAGCTCTGCACTCGCATGCTAACATCATTATATTAGCAACTGTGATGGGGAAGTTACTTTATTGATATACCAGCTTCATTGAGATACTTATAATCCTATATATAGTGCATATATGTCTGCCTATTGGGGGATATTGTGAGTTACATAGATTGCATATATACGGACAAATATATGGAGGTTAATTATTGTATAGCCCGGATTAGTCTATTATCGCTATAACATATAAGATATGTCGATGTGCACTATTATATATTGATTTGAATGTAATTCATACCTGTCTGCATTTGGCTAAACACAAACCTTGTACACACACCTTGATACATTAAACTACACTATAGGGATGAACTGTCGGGACAGTTTTCTTGAAGTGATCTATCTGTGAAAAACACTGTTAGAAATGAGGACTATACACAAGGGGTGCCAAGCAGCATTCAGGTATGATCTCACATCTATGGCGATGCTTTTTTAATATAGCTCCTCATATGGATGTGCTAATTGACTTCATATGCACGCACAGTATGTATTGTGAGCCCTGCACTCGCATGCTAACATCATTATATTAGCAACTGTGATGGAGAAGTTACTTTATTGATATACCTGATTCATTGAGATACTTATAATCCTATATATAGTGCATATATGTCTGCCTATTGGGGGATATTGTGAGTTACATAGATTGCATATATACGGACAAATATATGGAGTTTATTATTGTATAGCCCCGGATTAGTCTATTATCGCTATAACATATAAGATATGTCGATGTGCACTATTATATATTGATTTGAATGTAATTCACACCTGTCTGCATTTGGCTATTTTTTCTGCATGCTGTATATCCCACTCTTTTGGATTTTTATCCATGATAATGTATTTTAGACCTTAATAAAAATTGTTGACTTTTCCCACACAAAAGACGGATCACAGAACTTGTCCTGTGTGAAACACACACATAGATAAATTACCTCTATGGTGCAGTAAAGATGTATATCTTTGTACCATGTTAGCCAGTAGATAGAAAAATATTTAGACTTCTAACAACAGTATAAAATCAAGATTCACTCTTTATTTCACTAAAAATCCTTATATACTAGTTATATACAGAAGTCTGTATTTAACTAGAACTCCTTATACAATTACTGGGTCCTTAAAAGTTTCTCTCCTCTGCTAGAAAATAGCTTTACATTTACTGATGGATTCTAATACAGACATTTACTGGGTGCTTCTAATACAAACCCTTTACATTTCATGTCAGGGCATTCTCTGCTAGAAAATAGCTTTACATCTACGGATGGAGTTAAAACTAACCTTTAATACACTAAAAACTCCACAGACTAATCAAAGGCACTGAATAAAAATCCAGCAGACCAGATTTCACAGCCTGAGCAAAGTTCAGCCACAGATTTCCCAGCCTGAGCAAAGTCCAGCCAGGGGGCATGACGACCTGGATCAAGCTGACAGGGAGACGGATTAAATGATAGGGGGCGTGTCGACCTGTCAAATTGAGTTTGACGAATACTGGGGTCCCTATACTACTGTGCATGAGCGTGCTGTATGGGCCCTGCATGAGCGTGCTGTATGGACCCTGCATGTGCGTGCTGTATAGGCCCTGCATGAGCGTGCTGTATGGGCCCTGCATGTGGGTGCTGTATGGGCCCTGCGTGAGCGTGCTGTATGGGCCCTGCATGTGCATGCTGTATGGGCCCTGCATGAGCATGCTGTATGGTCCCTGCATGAGCCTGCTGTATGGTTCCTGCATGAGCCTGCTGTATGGGCCCTGCATGTGCATGCTGTATGGTCCCTGCATGAGCCTGCTGTATGGGCCCTGCATGAGCCTGCTGTATGGGCCCTGCATGAGCATGCTGTATGGGCCCTGCATGAGCCTGCTGTATGGGCCCTGGTGAGCGTGCTGTATGGGCCCTGCATGAGCGTGCTGTATGGGCCCTGGTTAGCGTGCTGTATAGGCCCTCCATCTCTCTTTTCTTCTTTCTTACTGGTAATGGAATAATACTATAGGATTTCAGGAGTAGTCGGTTCACTACTTAACGAACTCGCCGGCACCTCAGGGATGATGTATGTAAGATAAAAGCGCAGACGCATCTCACCTAAGCAGGCGTAACTCGCAGGCCTGCAGTCTGCTGTCTAGAAAATACTTAGCACATCCCCTCGTAATGGCTGGTGCTGACACAGACCTGGCGCAGCGCTCCCTGCTCATGCCTTCAGTCTGTTCTTAAGAAAAAGAATCAAATATCCTAAAAAATATATAATTCTCCATCATAAAGAAACATCAATCAAAAGTACATGGCGCTCGCTGCAGTTCCCCAGCTCCCTCAATCGGCTGATCGCTGGAGGTGAGGGAATGTAATACACTTATGTCATGTAAGTTATGAATATTTTGGGTGGGCTTTGGTGACGACCCTTCTCTAAAAACTCATGGAGCTGGCTGGGAACATGTAAAAATGCCAAAAAAAAAACTAAAAAAGTTTGCATTGCACAAAAAATTTGCAACATTTTTGTGCCAAGAAATTGTGTCATATCAATGCCACATCCCTCCGCAGGCCGGAAGTAGTGGCGGAGCACGGGGGTGATTACATCTCTTGTCTCGAGCAACACTCCCATCAGTTTTTTTTTCATGTCTGATAGATGCAAGTAACTTGTTTGCGAGGAGGTAATGACTGCCGGGACGTAGGAGGTGAGCGGTGTCAGTGACCGATACTGCTAACCTGTGTGACTGTGCCCAGCCGTAATTGTGCTGAATGTCTGCGGCCAGAGAAAGGTGTCGGGCAGCCGCAGGCATTCAGCATTGTCAGTTCATTGTTAAATGCGGCATCCTCGAGTATGCACGTGGAAGCGCCCTAAGCCGGTGTCTATCCCTTGTCCCGGCCCTGAAAATAAAAGACCCCTAATAATTCAGTATTTAGTAATAGGATACTGTAAAATATACACGAGTTATTATTTAATATTGCGTTATTATTTAATATTGCAACAAATTTGCAAGATTTTTGTGCCAAGAAACTGTGTCTTATCGATGTCACATCCCTCGTGGAATGCCAAAATTTGTGCTTTTCAGCTAATAAATGTCAGTTTCTCACAGAAGATTCGCCTACTCTGATTTTTTTTTTAGCATACAGCACCACACACACGGCCTGAGGACGGGCGCTCTGCTGTTTTTGGAGGAGAGCAGCCTTGTTTTTGTAATCTTATGTTACCCTTTTAAGCCTCAGAATTCTTCTTCCTTGATGTTCTTGTAATGTTTCTTTTCCATTGTTTTTTTATTCCATCAAAGATACTGCTGTGACTTCCCGCTGTGGGAGAGGACGAGACAGTTTATCGAAAAGGAAAAATACGTGATAATACGTGAACTATCGGAATACAGAAAACATGATATTGAATATGTATGGCTCCTTTTTATATCTTTCGGTTCTATCAGTCAAATACGACAAGCTGTGCAATCATGGGAAATAAAAGATTCCTCATAAGGTGAGAAGAAAATTGTGAGAAGAACTAGAAGGATAAGAAATAAAGATTAAAGAAGTAACGAGAACAGAAAACGTAGAAACTAAGAAAACCATCCTGTCTGGATATAATTACTAGTGATACATAGGGTGTCATTGTTCCAAAATGGATATTTAGGATTATGTATAAATAGTTCTGCAGTTGGGATGGGAAGTTGAACAATTTCGCCAGGATTATGTAACGTTTCTTCTCTGTTCCCCCTGATGGTGGATGTAATAGGGAGGATGGGTAGAGGATGATGGATTTTAACCTTAGTTTCCACATAAAAGAAGAGTTTGGCAGTGGCTTTTCTTTTATTTAATGAGACAAGTTTTGCAATCATGGCAAATAAAGAAGGCCTTCTAACAATAAAACAAGGTCAGAAGTAAGAACATTGTCAGAACGAACTGGAAGGGTAAGACATAAAGAAGTAAAGAAAAAAAGTAGAAACTAAGCAAACCAAAATGTCTGAATGTAATTATTAGTGATCCATAGGGTATCATTGTCCGAAAAAGAAACTTATGTACCTGTGAAGATCTGAGGTTGTGGGCAGGGCCGGCGTCAGCACCCGGCACACCCGGGCAAGTGCCGGGGCCCTGAGCAGGCGGGGGGCCCACTCGTCGTCTGGCACCCAGGCGCCCGTTAGCGGTGTCAGCGCCGACCCCGGGGCCCCCCCCCGCTTGCTCAGGGCTCCGGCAGCAGCCGGCCAAATACTCACCTCTCCCCGTGCCTCCGCTGCCGCAGCTCCGGGCTCCAGGGGGCGCCTGCAGGACGCCGGCGCTTCCTCTCACAGCAGCGCCGCTAAATGACGTCATCATTCAGCGGCCGGCTGTGGCAGGTGCGGACGCGGACAGGTGAGATGTTTGTGTGTGTGTCTGTGTATGTGTCTCTGTGTGTATCAGTGTGTGTGTATGTAGTGCGGTGCTTTTGTGTGTGTGTGTCTGCTGTATGTGTGATGGTGGTGGGGGGAGGGCAGTGATGATGATGGGCAGGCAGTGATGATGATGGGCAGGCAATGATGATGATGGGGAGGCAATGATTGATTGAGTGGGCAGGCATGATGATGATGAGATGGGCAGGCAGTGATGATGATGGGCAGGCAGTGATGATGATGGCAAGCAGTGATGATGATGGGGAGGCAATGATGATTATGGGCAGGCATGATGATGATGGGCAGGCAGTGATGATGATGGGCAGCATGATGATGATGGGGAGGCAATGATGATTATGGGCAGGCATTGATGATGATGGGCAGGCAGTGATGATGATGGGCAGGCATGATGATGATGGGAGGCATGATGATGATGGAGGCAAGTGCAGGGGATGATGATGATGGGCAGGCATTGATGATGATGGGGCAGGCAATGATGATTATGGGGAGGCGATGATGATGATGGGGAGGGGATGATGATGGGGAGGTGATGATGATGGGCAGGCAATGATGATGATGGGGAGGCAATGATGATAATGGGCAGGCAATGATGATGATAATGGGCAGGCAGTGATGATGATGGGCAGGCAATGATATTGATGGGGAGGCAATGATGATTATGGGCAGGCATTGATGATGATGGGCAGGCAGTGAAGGCAGGCTGATGATGGGGAGGCAATGATGATTATGGGCAGGCATTGATGATGATGGGCAGGAAATGATATTGATGGGTAGGCAATGATGATTATGGGCAGGCATTGATGATGATGGGCAGGCATTGATGATGATGGGCAGGCAGTGATGATGATGGGCAGGCAGTGATGATGATGGGGAGGCAATGATATTATGGGCAGGCATTGATGATGATGGGCAGGCAGTGATGATGATGGGCAGGCAATGATATTGATGGGGAGGCAATGATGATTATGGGCAGGCATTGATGATGATGGGCAGGCAGTGATGATGATTGGCAGGCAATGATATTGATGAGGAGGCAATGATGATTATGGGCAGGCAGTGATGATGATGGGCAGGCAGTGATGATGATGGGCAGGCAGTGATGATTATGGGCAGGCATTGATGATGATGGACAGGCAGTGATGATGATGGGGCAGGCAATGATATCGATGGGGAGGCAATGATGATTATGGGCAGGCATTGATGATGATGGGCAGGCATTGATGATGATGGGCAGTCAGTGATGATGATGGGGAGGTGATGATGATGATGGGGAGGCGATGATGATGATGGGGAGACGATGATGATGATGGGCAGGCATTGATGATGATGGGCAGGCAATAATGATTATGGGGAGGCGATGATGATGATGGGAGGTGATGATGATATGCAGGCAATGATGATGATGGGGAGGCGATGATGATAATGGGCAGGCAATTATGAAGATAATGGGCAGGCAATGATGATGATGGGAGTCTTTCCACGGCGCCCTTTCCTGAGCCGTAACAGTGCAGAACGCAGCACAGCGCAGAGGAGAGCTCCATATTTTGTATGGAGCTTTATATGGGGACCAGTATCCTGTATGGAGCATTATATTGGGTCCAGTATTCTGTATGGAGCATTATATGGGGGATGGCGGGGTGACATCCTGCATGGGTATTATATGGATGATGAGGGGGAGACTATGTGGTGCCCATAATATTGTATGGAGGACTGTACTGTCCAGTCTGTACTGTGCGCTGTGAGGATTTGGCGTTTTTTGAGCTATTGTAGAATTTACAATAGATATCACTCATGTAATGGAAGAAGTGAAGTATTTGGCATTGTACTATACCCATATTTCTCTGCAGTATCTGTGCATCATGAATCATGGTCTGTGTTAAGGGGGCCCACTGAGACTCTTTCGCCCGGGGCCCATAAAAACCTGGAGCCGGCCCTGGTTGTGGGTTATAATAATCACCTAGGCAGGTAAACGATGCTACTATTTTTTATCCATGCGTCCATGGTTTTACAACAACTCCGGGTGGATGGCCAAAATACAATGTCCCCATTCCACAAGATCCTGTCCCGTACCAGGCGATACTCGCTGTCTCACAACTTTTGGTTGGCCCACAGATTTCATATCTCGGCCAGTATAGTCTGCAGTCAGACCACGCTCCTCTAGACAACAGGTAACACAACTGAAGCCCATGTGTTCAGCACAAAGTTCCTGAAATCCAGACGACAAATCCCTCAACAGTAGTGTGTCCAACCCAGCGGTAACTGATCTCCAAACTCCATAGGCCATCCATCCATGTCCTCCAGGACCACATCCTAGATCCTCTTCCTTCGATGTCACTCTCCCAACTCCGTGACTAACCATGTGACTTCTTCATCCCTCCCTGGGATGAGCCCCTGAATGGGCAGAAGTGTTCACACCCTGCCCTTTAAACATTTGCTTTTAGATCAGAGAATGATGAATATTCCAGAAGCTCATCACCTGGGACTGCAAGTGAGACCCCCCTGTGGTGGTGGCTCCCCTGGGTCTACTATCCCCATCCTCACAATGGGCCTAGTTGGAGAACAATGGATTGAGGCCCCTGAGATACTGATGAGATTAATAGAATGATTGCTTTACATTTACCTCCTGTCTGACCTTATACTTAACATCCAACCAGTACGTCTTCCTCTGCTTGCTGTCACTGAATGGAACATTGATTTCTGAGGATGAACTAAAGAGCAAGCTACTATCTTAAAAAAAAAAACCCAGCAAGCAAATACCTATTAAATACAATAATATCGACATAACTGGTGCTTTGTGCTGGAAAAAGTCTGCATCCCTTAGAGCCGTGGACTCCGCTCTACGTGCATTAGTCCAATAGTCTTTAGTAAGTGGCCAGATCATCACACTTATCATTATATATAGATAGTTATGTAGCCAGGAAGCTGGATGATTTCAACAGGATTACACAATGTAATGTCTCTATCATCCCTGAAGGTGGATATCGTTGGAAGAATAGATAATGTTGGATTTTAATTTGCCCGATCTTTTGTTCCCATGTAAATGAGGAGTTTGGCATCGGCCTTTTTCTCTCTCTCCACAAGCATATACACAAGAATTACATCCATTACATCCAGAATTACATCTTATTTTCTTCTCCATCCAGCCCAGATCATTATGATGACTTCTCCTAACAAATTGGTTGCCAGTATGAATCTACAGCCATCCCAGGTCTGATTTATGACCACAAAAAACATTGACATTGAGCCGAATACTGGAATATAGAAAATGTGACAAAGAAGAGCAGTATATATTATATATCTTTCAGTCAAATACAACGAGTTGTGCAATCAGGGCAAGTCGTGAAATCCACATAGCAATAAAACGAGGTCAGGAATAAGAACATTGTGAAAAAGAAATTGAAGGATAAGAAATCAAGAAGTAAAGAGAAGAGAAGCTGAAACAAAGCAAACCAAAAGGTGTGAATACAATGATTACTGGTAGTGACCCCTGTGGTGCCATTCTTCCAAAAAGGATATCGATAATTTTATATAGCTCTGTGGGAAGGTCTCTGGAGAAGAATGTGAACCCACTATGTCATTATTAGATGTGGAAGCAGAGGTATAGCTATATAGGAGCTTGTCCCCCAATAAAAAATATACTATTTTTGTAGAGATCTGATGTTCCAGAAATGAACAATTTAGCATAGAAGCCATCGGCAATTTACGTTGGGAATGCACTGGATCAAATTCTCCAATCATCTGGACAATTACGCAATTGATTGATGATTGATGGATGAGACCACGGCTGCTTTTGCTACTAGGCAGGTTATTGTGCACTTCAGAAGAAAAACACTAAGAAAACAACCCTTAAAATGTATTTTCATTAGATCTATTTAAAATCAACACTCAAACAGCAAAATATAAAAAAAAATAAATAAATAAAAATACACAGACGTGTACATATGCAGTCATAGCCAAAGGTGTTGGCACCCTTGAAATTGTTCCAGAAAATTAAGTATTTTGTACAGAGACATAAAAAATCTAGACTGCAGTTTGCCAAAATGTACGTAAGTGAGCGAAACTCCTTCTGAGAAAGCATCTCATTGACAGATGGGACCAACATAGAGCTTATTGGTAAAGCACATCATTCTACTGTATACCGAAAATGGAATGAGGCCTACGAAGAAAAGAACACAGTACCTGCAGTCAAATATGGTGGAGATGTTTTGGGGTTGTTTTGCTGCCTCTTGCTCTGGGTGCCTTGACTGTGTGCAAGGCATCATGAAATCTGAAGATTACCAAAGGATTTTGAATCACAATGTAGTGCCCAGTGTCAGAAAGCTGGCCCCATACTTCAAATAGCCCCAGAAATGGATGGAGGCAAAGTGCTGGAGAGTGTTATGTTTTGGTAGCTGAGGAGAGCAGGCAAAAACGGCAATACACCAGAGAGGTTGGAATCTACTGGATTTCAGTACCCTGACTAACCACCACAACTAAAGGCAGCCGTGGAGCGTTCCTACATTGGTCCTAGACGCCTCGTCACAGCCTGAGAAGCTAACTACACCTAAAGATAGAAAAGAGGAAAACTATCTGCCCCGGAGCAGATCCCCAAAGAACATAGGAAGCCCCCAAACATGTAATGGCGGTTAGACAAGAGGAAAATACAGACACAGACAGAAAATAGTATGAGCAAACGTTGGGCCCAAACTTCCTAGACAGAAAAGGATAGGAAGGACACTTACTGCAATCCCAAAAAACCATAAAAAGTACCAACTCTACTAATTACAAAAACACCTGAGATCACACGACCTCTACCACCTAAATTAGTTCTCTGGTGTAACAAAACTAAGCCGCAGCCACTGAAAAAACTGGAAAAGGCAAATGAACAAATAACAGAGGCTCAGATAAACTGAGAGGAGCACAAGCCCCAGGAGGGGACCTGGCTGACCTCCACAAGAGTGCAGGAAACAATGCAAAAAGCAAGCACAAAAACAAAAGCAGAAAATAACTTATCTGAGAGCAGGAGAAGAGGCAAGATTAAGCAGGCCTGTTATGATTTGGTAGCTGAGGAGTGCAGGTAAAAAAGGCAATACACCAGAGCAGTTGGACTCTATGAGATTGCAGTACCCTGACTAACCACCACAACTAGAGGCAGCCGTGGAGCGTTCCTACGTTGGTCCTAGACGCCTCGTCACAGCCTGAGAAACTAACTATACCTAAAGATAGAAAGAGGAAAGCTATCTGCCCCGGAGCAGATCCCCAAAGAACATAGAAAGCCCCCAAACATGTAATGGCGGTTAGACAAGAAATACTGACACAGACAGAAAATAGTATGAGCAAACGTTGGGGCCCAAACTATCTAAATAGAAAAGGATAGGAAGGGCACTTACTGCAATCCCAAAAAACCCTGAAAAGCACCAACTCTACTAATTTCAAAAACACCTGAGATCACACGACCTCTACCACCTAAATTAGTTCTCTGGTGTAACAAAATCAAAACAGCAGCCACTGAAAAAACTGGAAAAAGCAAATGTGCAAAACATAAGTGGCTGAACTAAACTGAGAGGGCAAAAGCCCCGGAGGGGACCCTGAAGGCCCCCACAGAAGTGCAGGACAAAATGCAAAAATCAAGCACAAAAAACAAAAGAAGAAAAAGTCTTATCTGTTAGCAGAAGATGCAGACACGACACAGCAGGCTACAAAGGAAACAGGAATCAAGGATTGAGACCAGAACAATTGATCACCGGCAACCCTGATGGGAAGGCGACTCCCTTAAATAAGACCAGTCAGTAACACTGATTCCCAATCCTCACAATCTTCACTGGACAGTCCAGTACCGCTAGTAACCACCAGAGGGAGCCTCTGCTCAGAACTCATTTCAAGTCCATTCACAACACAGGCCTCCAAGTGAACCAGGAACAACAGCAGTTAGACAAGAACAATTGATCACCGGCAACCCTGATGGGAGGGAACCTCCCTTATATAGGACCAGTCTGTAACTCCTGATTGCCAATCTTCACTAAATGGTTCAGCACTGTCTGCAACCACCAGAGGGAGCTTCTGCTCAGAACTCATTTCTAACACATTCACAACCGTACCCCCCCTTGAGGAGGGGTCACCGAACCCTCACTTGGGCAACCAGGTCGGTCAGGATGAGCTCTGTGATACGCACGGATCAGTCTCCTAGCATGGATGTCCGAAGCAAACACCCAAGAATTGTCCTCCTGACCATAACCTCTCCACTTAACCAAATACTGGAGTTTCCGTCTAGAAAAACGAGAATCCAATATTTTCTCAACCACATACTCCAGATTGCCCTCAACCAAAACAGGGTCAGGAGGTGCAGCCATAGGAACCACTGGCTCGACAAACCTCTTCAATAAGGACTTGTGGAACACGTTATGGATCTTAAATGTCCCTGGAAGAAGTAAACGAAAGGAAACAGGATTAAGAATCTCCATGATCTTATAAGGTCCAATGAATCTAGGCTTAAACTTAGGAGATGCAACTCTCATAGGGATATTTCTTGAGGACAACCAGACCAAGTCCCCCACTTCAAACCGAGGACCATCAGTCCTATGCCGGTTGGCAAACCGCTGGGCCCTTTCCTGAGAGAGGGACAACCTCTCCACTACCTGGTCCCAAATCTGCTGCATACGCTCCACAACAAAGCCTCCGTCTGTCCCGAAGAAAATCGAGGGTGAAACCCAAAATTGTAGAAAAATGGAGACATCAAAGTGGCAGAGCTAGCCCTATTATTTAAGAGCAAACTCAGCCAAAGGCAAAAAAGAGACCCAGTCATCCTGATCAGCAGACACAAAGCATCTCAGATAAGTCTCCAATGTCTGGTTTGTTCTCTCAGTTTGTCCATTGGTCTGAGGATGAAAAGCCGAGGAGAAAGACAATTGAACACCAAGTTTAGAACAAACTGGACTCCTCTGTCAGACACAATGTTCTCAGGAATGCCGTGTAACCGAACCACGTGCTGAAGGAACAAAGGCACCAATTCAGAGGAGGAAGGCAACTTAGGTAATGGCACAAGATGTATCATTTTGGAAAACCTATCACAAATCACCCAAATAACAGTCATTCTCTGAGATACAGGGAGGTCGGAAATGAAATCCATAGAGATATGGGTCCATGGTCTCTTGGGCACAGGCAATGGCATCAACAAACCACAAGAGCGAGAGCAAGGCTTGGAGCGAGAGCAAGTCCCGCAGGACTGCACAAATTCCCTGACGTCACGAGACAAAGTAGGCCACCAAAAGGACCGACTAACCAAGTCTCTGGTACCAAAAATTCCGGGATGACCGGCCAACGTGGAACAATGAATCTCAGATATCACACTCTTTTTCCACCGGTCTGGGACAAACAATTTCCCAATAGGGCAGCGCTCGGGTTTATCCTCCTGACACCCTTCCAGAGCCAGTCTCAAATTGGGCGAGATGGCGGAAAGAACTACACCCTCTTTCAAAATAACAGCAGGATCAGATAACTCAGGAGAGTCCGCAAGGAAACTCCTCGACAGGGCATCCGCCTTAACATTCTTAGTGCCAGGAAGAAAGGAAACCACAAAATTAAAACGTGTGAAAAACAAGGCCCACCTGGCCTGTCTAGGATTAAGTCGCTTGGCTGATTCCAGATAAACCAGATTCTTATGGTCCGTGAGGACCACCACCTGATGTTTGGCTCCCTCCAGCCAATGTCTCCACTCTTCAAAGGCCCACTTCATGGCCAATAACTCCCGATTACCCACGTCATAATTACGTTCAGTTGGAGAAAATTTTCGAGAGAAAAAGGCACAAGGGTTACTTTTAGAGGTCTCTGGATCTCTTTGGGACAAAACGGCACCTGCCCCAATTTCAGAGGCATCAACCTCTACCTGAAATGGCAGAGAAACATCAGGCTGCCATAGAACAGGAGCAGAAGTGAATCTCTGCTTAAGTTCCTGAAACGCAGAGACTGCCTCAGGAGGCCAATTCAACACATCAGAACCCTTTTTGGTCAAATCAGTCAATGGTTTACCAATAACAGAGAAATTACCAATAAATTTACGATAAAAATTGGCAAAACCCAAGAATCTCTGAAGAGCCTTTAATGAAGTAGGTTGGACCCAATCACAGATGGCCTGAACCTTGACCGGGTCCATTTCAATAACAGATGGGGACAAAATGAATCCCAGAAATGAGATCCTCTGTACGCCAAAAAGACACTTTGATCCCTTCACATACAGAGCATTCTCTCTCAAAATCTGGAACACAGTCCGAACATGTTTCACATGAGAGTCCCAGTCATTGGAAAAAATCAAGATATCATCCAAATAAACAATCAGAAATTTATCCACAAAATCCCTGAAAATGTCATTCATGAAGGACTGGAAGACAGAAGGAGCCCAAAGGGCATCACTAGGTACTCAAAATGCCCCTCTGGGGTATTGAATGCCGTCTTCCATTCATCCCCGTGCTTAATGCGAATAAGGTTATACGCCCCCCTGAGGTCAAGCTTGGTAAACCAAGTAGCACTTTTCACCCTGGAAAACAGGTCAGAAATCAAGGGTAACGGATATTGATATTTCACAATGATATTGTTCAAGAGACGATAATCAATACACGGCCTTAATGAACCATCCTTTTTGGCCACAAAGAAAAAACCGGCACCTAAGGGTGAAGAGGATGGTCTGATATGACCCTTCTCCAATGACTCCTTGATATAAGACCGCATAGCGTCATGTTCAGGTACAGACAAGTTAAAAAGGCGACCTTTAGGGAATTTACTACCAGGCACTAATTCAATAGCGCCGTCATAGCTCCTATGGAGGGGCAAGGATGCAGATTTACTTTCGCTAAACACATCAGAAAAATCAGTCAAAAAGTCAGGAACATCCTGAGCCTGGGGAGAGGCAGAAAAAACAGGAGTGTTGGCATTAACACATTGGCAGCCCCAACTGGTTACAGACACAGATTTCCAATCCAAAACAGGATTATGAGACTGCAACCAAGGGAAACCCAGTACAACAATGTCATGCAGATTATACAGCACCAATAATTTGCAACTCTCCTGATGATCAGGTTCAACTCTCATTATCACCTGAGTAGAGAACTGGGGTTTATTCTCAGCCAAAGGGTAGAATCAATCCCCAGTAGGGGAATAGACTTCCGTAGGGGTATCAAGGGAAACCCACAACGTTTAGCAAAATCAAAATCCATCAGGTTAATAGCTGCTCCCGAATCAACAAAAGCCTGAGCAGAAAATGTGGACAGGGAGCAAATCAGGGTAACAGTCAACATAAATTTAGTCTGAACACTACCCAAGACAACTGAGCGTGCAAAACGTCTTCCCCGCTTAGGGCAGACTGAAATAGCATGAGAGGCGTCACCACAGTAGAAACATAACCCATTGCGCTTTCGAAACTCATGACGCTGTGCCCCAGAATCCACTCTATCACACTGCATGGGTTCAGAAGCTGGTTCACAAGGCAACACTATTCCACGCATACCTCTACGCTAACGCAAACGTCTGTCAATTTGAATCGCTAATGACATAGAATCATTGAGACCAGAGGGAGCAGGGAAACCCACCATAACATCTTTTACATTCTCTCCAGACCCTTCCGAAAAAGGGCTGCCAAAGCATCATCATTCCATTTGGTCAGGACTGCCCACTTACGAAATTTCTGACAGTATAACTCAGCGTCCTCAAGTCCCTGATTTAATGCCAACAAGGTTCTTTCAGCTTGATCAGTGACATTAGGTTCATAGTACAATAACCCCAGAGCCAGAAAAAATGCATCGACATTACTCAAAACAGGATCCCCAGGTGTCAGGGAAAAAGCCCAATCCTGAGGATCGCCGCGCAGGAGAGAGATGACAATTTGAACCTGCTGCGCTGCGTTCCCTGAGGACTTCGGTTTTAAGGCAAGAAACAACTTACAGTTATTTTGAAATTCAGAAATTTAGCTCGATCCCCTAAAAACAAATCTGGCATGGGAATCCTAGGTTCCACAACAGGCAACCCTGCAAGATAGATAGCAATACTCCGAACTTCAGTGGCAAGCTGATCCACACGGCCAGACAACTGTGCAAGCTCCATTGAGAGAAGAAAAAAAATCCTCCTCAGCACTCAGAGAAACAGAGGGGAAAAAAAAAAGAAATCTCTGACAACTCTGAAATCTTCTTTTTTTTTCCACACTATTTTCCCTTCTGTGAGTACCATACAATTTTCAGTTTGGGCCGGTGATACTGTTATGTTTTGGTAGCTGAGGAGAGCAGGCAAAAACGGCAATACACCAGAGAGGTTGGAATCTACTGGATTGCAGTACCCTGACTAACCACCACAACTAAAAGCAGCCGTGGAGCGTACCTACGTTGGTCCTAGATGCCTCGTCACAGCCTGAGAAGCTAACTACACCTAAAGATAGAAAGAGGAAAACTATCTGCCCCGGAGCAGATCCCCAAAGAACATAGGAAGCCCCCAAACATGTAATGGCGGTTAGACAAGAGGAAATACAGACACAGACAGAAAATAGTATGAGCAAACGTTGGGGCCCAAACTTCCTAGACAGAAAAGGATAGGATGGACACTTACTGCAATCCCAAAAAACCCTAAAAAGCACCAACTCTACTAATTACAAAAACACCTGAGATCACACGACCTCTACCACCTAAATTAGTTCTCTGGTGTAGCAAAACTAAGCCGCAGCCACTGAAAAAACTGGAAAAGGCAAATGAACAAATAACAGAGGCTCAGATAAACTGAGAGGAGCACAAGCCCAGGAGGGGACCTGACTGACCTCCACAAGAGTGCAGGAAACAATGCAAAAAGCAAGCACAAAAACAAAAGCAGAAAATAACTTATCTGAGAGCAGGAGAAGAGGCAAGATTAAGCAGGCCTCCAAGTGAACCAGGAACAACAGCAGTTAGACAAGAACAATTGATCACCGGCAACCCTGATGGGAGGGAACCTCCTTATATAGGACCAGTCTGTAACTCCTGATTGCCAATCTTCACTAAATGGTTCAGCACTGTCTGCAACCACCAGAGGGAGCTTCTGCTCAGAACTCATTTCTAACACATTCACAACAGGAGAGTTCTGAAGTGGCAGCAATGAATCCGGATCTAAATCTCATTGATCACCTGTGGAGAGATCTTAAAATTGTTGTTGGGAGAAGGCGCCTTCACACATGAGAGATCTGGAGCAGTCTGCAAAAGAAGAGTGGTCCAAAATTCCAGCTGAGAGGAGTAACAAGCTTGTGGATGGTTATAGGAAGCAATTGATTGCAGTCATTTATTCCAAAGGGTGTGCAACCAAATATTAAATTGAGGGTGCCAACAATTGTGTCCGGACCATTTTTGGGGTTTAATGTGAAATTATGTCCAGTTTGCCATTTTTTCTCAGTTTTTTTGTTTTTTTTCCAATACACACAAAGGAAATAAACCTGTGTATAACAGAACATGTGCAATTGCAATAATTTTCTGGAACAATTTCAAGGGTGCCAACACTTTCTGCCATGACCGCATAGTATATTCACATCTGATTCTAATGCATGGAATATATATATATATATATATATATATATATATGTATACACACTTCGGTACAGTCACTGTTAAGCTCTGTAATTGGCCACCTGCTTCTGGTAATGTTCAACCTCATGAGGCTTCGAGGGGGCGGTTTATAGAGCAAGAGGAACAAAGCTATTACATTTTATATATTTAATTAGAAAAGTAGGCAATGTTTACAAAAATATAGAAAATATATTATAAAAGGGGACAAAACAATACAGTATATACAATCACATAAAAAAGGGAACAAAAAATGTACCAAACCTGATGTCGCGGGAACGGCACCGGTGTTTGTGAAGGGGACCTCTTTGTTTTGTAAATGGAACAGAATTACAGCAAGCTGTATCACCCAGCACTGAACATTGACAATAATTAAAAATCTGCTTTTATCAGATAAGAGTCCCACCCACATACCTCCCCTTGGTGACCTCAGTTGGGGCTGGCAATGGGATGCAGCTCAGGTCCTCAAAAAATGAGGGAATCCCGAACCTTCAGGATATCTGCCCACCTGAAGGTCCCAGGCGGGAGATATTAATGCCATGCTTTCCTTCATCTTTTTTGCTTTCATGTGACTACCTCACAGCCGAGGATCGTAGCACAAAGGGGTTGGAAAGAAATATTAGCTCTTTTTCCCTTTACAATTTATGATGAAGCTGTGCTTCAGTGCACATTATAAGGGTGACATGTCACCTTTCAAGAGGTGGTCTAAGGGATTGGTCCTCTTTTGCTATTACATTTATGACATGGGACAAATACCTATACAGCCATACCACTACTTCCACATGTAAAACAAAAGTGCTAACAAGTTTCTTTTAAGGAGAAGCACCAACAACCCTCTCTGTTATAGATGTGTATGTAGAATCAGGGCTAGGGCAATGAACTGTATCTTTGTACACAGATAAGGAAAACCGAGCTAGTACTAAGAGAAAATGGGCATATACCTTTAAGAACCGCCAATCCTGATCACATGCACCCCGACGCGCGTTTCGGAAACAAGTTCCTTCATCAGAGTGTTGTTTCTGAAACGCACGTCGGGGTGCGTGGGATCAGGATTTGGCGGTTCTTGAAGGTATATGCCCATTTTTTCTTTTTTGCCCCTTTTGCATCTTGCACTTTTATTATGTTGTCTTAGTGCAATAACAATCACTATGACACTGGTGCACTTTAATATTTGCTCCAAGTTAGTGACTATTCTTATCACCTTTTATATATAAATTATATATTCTGCACCCTTTTTGAACCATGTTTAAAGCACTGTTTTCACTTGCACCTTTGTGTCTTTATTAGTTTTATAGCATTGAATATTTTTTTATGTAATTTTTATTTTCTCATACACCTAGTTGAATTATTTATTTGCTTTAATCATGTCAGTGATACGGTACCTTATATCCGCCATTATTAATACAAGAATCATGCAAGTAATCTGTGTTTTCTGATAACTAAGTATCTTTTTGCACGCACGTTTTTTATTATATTTTTTGCATTTTTTATAATTGTCTAATAAAAAGATATATTTTTAATATATTTCCTGTCTGGGTATTCCCTATTCTCCATGCTTTGGGTTTTGGTTGAATTTAAAGAAAACAAAGTATAGTAAGTGAGTGATCAGCGTACCGTGACACATTTACAATTCTGCACATTAATGTTCTGCAATTAAGCTGGGATGTCACTAATGGGATCCCTGTATGGATCTGACCTTTAATTTATTAACCTCATGCTGTCTATTAGCACCAGCATCCCTGCATCATAATGTGACAAAACTGGTTTGCGGATTTGCCGAGAACCTAAAAATGCTCCCATTGTCCCATTAAGCACATCAAAAGGTCTATGTACCAGGGCAGCAAGAGGATGGTTTATGCTAATGGGGAATTTATATTTTCTTTCTAAATGCCAAAGATGCATTTGTAATGAAGTAATAGAGGGAATCTGCAGGTTCTCATTAACTTTCACCCATGGGAGCTGTAGTTACTGAGATCTAAAAATAAGAACGAAGTGACTGCTACTGAATACGATAACATCAACAATGAGTGGAGTCCTGCACAGGTTCTTGCCACACAGTAGCAAAAAGCATTAGATCATCCACGACCGGGCCCCCTCTATCCCAGGGACCTATAGTATCTGCAGAGTGATCCTCTATGTTATGGATGACCTTGCTAATCATCCTCAAGTATACACAGATGCCACACTATTTTTTTTACTAATTATTCCAATTCTCTCCACTGGCCACCCAACTTCTCCTGAGATAGGTGGGTATATTTTTTTTACTCTATAATGAACGAATAGAGGAAATCTGCAGGTTATCATTAATTTTCACCCATGGGAGTTGTAGTTACTGAGATGTAAAAATAAGAGCAAAGTGAATGCTACTGAATATTATAACATGAAAAACTAGTGGAGGTCTGCACAGGTTCTTGCCACACTGCAGCAAAAAGCATTAGATCAGCCAAGGCCGGGCCCCCTCTATCCCAGGGACCCACAGAATTCTCAAATATGCACAGCCACCACATTATTTTGCCTTTGTACTAACCATTCCAATTCTCTCCACTGGTCACAAAACTTCTCCCGAGATAGATGGCTAAACTTTTTACCCCTCTTCAGCACCTCTAGTAACCTTGAACCTAAATCACTCCTTTGTGCCTAATCACTCTAACTGCTATGCACCAAACACTGTCTTGACCCATAGAAACCGTCTTATCTCACATCTCTTACACTTCTCCTGTGCTGCACCTCCTCTATGGATTGCTCTTCCTAATTCTATTAAACTATACATCAGTTTATAGAACGTCCAAGTTTGTAAAGGATCTACACACGTTTTGGGTAATTTTTTATGTTAATGCATGTACTTTTGGCTAAAAATATTTTTTTTTAAATGGTTTTCATTAAAAATTTGCCACTATTTGTCTTTCACGGGTTTCTTGTTTCTGTGCACGCTGCTGGTTGCATGGGTTAACTCAATCTGTCAGTGAGGGGCGAGTTTGTAACTTTCTTTTTCTTAGGCTAGGGTCACACGACCCTTTTCTCTCCATCAGAAAAAATTGGACCGATTATGCTAATCAGACTCGGATAAGAGTTTGATCAGAGTTGGATCCAATATTTTCGAAGATGGAGAGGAAATAAAAAAAAAGCTTCTCCACCTTCTTACTTTTGAGTGCTTTTTTTCTGCTTTAAACGCAGAGAAAAAAAGAAAGTGAATGTCTCTACTTTCAATCAGCTCCTGATGAAATCTGCTCCAAACTAGGAAGTATCTAATCAAAAGGGTGCAAAAAACATCAGGAAAAAGAATAAACTTTTCCAAAACTCTTTAAAGACGCATCAGGGATCTAAAAACTCCTCCAAAAACTTTCCACAAAAGGAGAGTTTCCTGAAACGGTTTCATCTAGATGACTTGTCGTTTTTGACCTCCTCAAAAAAACCTGTGTCCATATAGCCCGATGCACATTAGTGTAATCTCTGGTTCTTGGTAAGGAGCAGTACAGATTTCTTGTTGGAGCCCAGAAGTTTAGAATCCAATGGTCTGTGAACACTTTCTTGAGTTTTTTCCACTTGTTTCTCAAAACAGACCATGTGATGGATTATTGTAGAAGAGTCTGACCATCAGGAGAGCGGCACATCAGTCCCTACATGCAGCGCTCATCTCCATATTCAGTCCTCCTAAGCCATCTGTCGCAGTTCTACGCATGGGCGTACCCACCGTGGGGCAGGGGGGGCAGCTGCCCCCCCCAGAACAGCGTTGGTGAACCAGCACACGTGCCAGAGAGGGCACGTAGAGCCCTTTCTGCCGGCATGCATCATCGCTGGCCCTAACCTGCTCCGTCTCCTCACACGGCATTCAGCGGCATCATCATTCAGCTCCGCACCACTGTGGGCCAGTGAGAGGAAGCGTGGAAGAAGAGGAGGAAGCTGCCAGCTCCGGACAGCTCAGAGCAGCGGTGAGATGTGTGTGATGAGAGTAATGGGTAAGTGTGTGTGTGTGTGTGTGTGTGTTATGGGAGTGATGGAAAAGGCAATTATGGGAGTGATAGGGAGGACAACAATGGGAGTAATGGAAATAGCAATGATGGGAGTGATGGAGAAGGGGATGATGGGAGTGATGGAGAAGGCAGTGATGGGGATGATGGGAGTGATGGAGATGGCAGTGATGGGGATGATGGGAGTGATGGAGAAGGGGATGATGGGAGTGATGGAAAAGGGGATGATGGGAGTGATGGAGAAGGGGATGATGGGAGTGATGGAGAAGGCAGTGATGGGGATGATGGGAGTGATGGAGAAGGGGATGATGGGAGTGATGGAGAATGCAGTGATGGGAGTGATGGAGAAGGCAGTGATGGGGATGATGGGAGTGAGGGAGATGGCAGTGATGGGGATGATGGGAGTGATGGATAATAGGATGATGGGAGTGATGGAGAAGGGGATGATGGGAGTGATGGAGAAGGGGATGATGGGAGTGATGGAGAAGGCAGTGATGGAGTGATGGAGAAGGCAGTGATGGGATGATGGGAGTGATGGAGATGGCAGTGATGGGGATGATGGGAGTGATGGAGAAGGGGATGATGGGAGCGATGGAGAAGGGGATGATGGGAGTGATGGAGAAGACAGTGATGGGAGTGATGGACAAAAATGATGGGAGTGATGGAAAAGGCAATGATGGGAGTGATGGAGAAGGGGATTATGGGAGTGATGGAGAAGGCAGTGATGGGGATGATGGGAGTGATGGAGAAGGGGATGATGGGAGTGATGGAGAAGGCAGTGATGGAGTGATGGAGAAGGCAGTGATGGGGATGATGGGAGTGATGGAGATGGCAGTGATGGGGATGATGGGAGTGATGGAGAAGGGGATGATGGGAGCGATGGAGAAGGGGATGATGGGAGTGATGGAGAAGACAGTGATGGGAGTGATGGAGAAAGCAATGATGGGAGTGATGGAAAAGGCAATGATGGGAGTGATGGAAAAGGCAATGATGGGAGTGATGGAGAAGGCAATGATGGGAGTGATGGAGAAGGCAATGATGGGAGTGATGGAGAAGGCAATAATGGGGATGATGGGAGGGATGGAGAAGGCAATAATGGGGATGATGGGAGGGATGGAGAAGTGTGTGTGTGTGATGGGAGTGATGGAGAAAGCAATTATGAGAGTGATAGGGAGGGCAACGATGGGAGTGATGGAAAAAGCAATGATGGGAGTGATGGAAAAAGCAATGATGGGAGTGATGGAGAAGGAAGTGATGGGGATGATGGGAGGGATGAGAAGGGGATGATGGGAGTGATGGAGAAAGCAATAATGAGAGTGATGGAAAAGGCAATGATGGGAGTGATGGAAAAGGCAATGATGGGAGTGATGAAGAAGGCAATAATGAGGATGATGGGAGTGATGGAGAAGGTGATGATGGGAGGGATGGAGAAGGCAATGATGGGGATGATGGGAGTGATGGAGAAGGCAATGATGGGGGTGACGGAGAAGGCAATGATGGTGGTGATCGAAAGGGCAATAATGGTGTGGTGAGGAGGAAATGATGGAGATGGTGGAATGGGCAATGATAGGGGTGTTGGGGAAAAGGCAATAATGGGGGTAGTGGAAAGGACAATGATGGGGGAGATAGGAGAGGCGGAAATGATGGCGGTGGTGGAATGGGCAATTTTTACATTTCTACATGAAGGTGATCAGGATGGGGCATTTCTACACGGAGGGGATCATTATGGTACAATACTACAAGAAGGGTACCATGATGGGGTACATTATTAAAAGAAGGGGACAATGATGGGGTATATTTCAGGGTGGAATCTGCTTGCATTCCATGCTAAAATCGATCTATCTATCTAAAAAGAAGAAAATTAGAGCAGCACAAAGAAAGAGTCCGGGTGCAGAGCCCCCCAGGCAAATACCAAACCTCAATTATAGAAATCTAGAGAAATTGGAGGCAGCACACCGTTTGTAGTAAAAAAAAAGAGCTATTTAATAAGCCCAAAGGTGACTTTTTGGTCCAAACAACAGGAACCTTTCTCAAGTCTTGAGAAAGGTTCCTGTTGTTTGGACCGAAATGTCGCCTTTTGGGCTTATTAAATAGCTCTTTTTTTTCACTACAAACTGTGTGCTGCCTCCAATTTCTCTAGATTTCTATCTATCTATCTATCTATCTATCTATCTATCTATCTATCTATTTATCTATCTATCTAATATTCATTTTTTCCCCCTAAAGAATCCAATTGCTGTGTCTGGAAAGGGCAGTGTTGAGTGGCTCAGTGTCAGTGTGTGATAAGCAGCATGAGCTTGAAGCCCCCCCTGCTGAACAGAAGAGAAGACTGCAAAGATAAGCTTAAAATCAATGAATTGTTTACATAATAGGATTGATCATGGCGGTATTTCTCCTTGTATGTGGTATTATTGGTCTTGGTATAGGGGATTGTGTTGTGTATGGCGGTCATTTGTTCATTTTCGTTTCGTTTCATTCACCTTTTTCGTTCTAAAATTTTACAACCTGAACGACCATGGCTTGCCCCCCCCTAGTTTTGATCCTGGGTACGCCCATGGTTCTACGGGGAAGAATCAAGATTTCCAGGAAAATCTTCTCTTAACATCAGGTAGCGGCTTCTGCTTACACAACAAGCGTAAATCTGCCTGAGCTCTGCAGGGACCCTCCTAGTTATAAGCCCTCATCTATGTCCCACATGGCTGTGGCAGCCGTACAATATGCTTCTTTCTGCTACATAACAGTACCAACAGATATAAAGTAGCAGAGCCGACGTTCTCATGTGAGACAGTCCATGTGATATCATATATTTCCATATATCCTATGGATGCCATGGAGGGGATTGTCCATCTTGGGGTTGTAAAAAGGGCTTGTAGGGTTGTGGTCGTGCCCAATATACTTAAAGGAATCCTATAATAGGAATCCATGGGTCCCAGTTGGAGAAGAGCAAATCTCCTGAAATTCATCTGGGACAGATTCGCTCTAATCAACGGACAGATTCACGCTTATCAACCGGCAGATTTGATTCATTCCAAACAAATTCAGTCTGGCTCCAAAACTGATAAAAGATTAAAAAACACCAAAATATTATGCTGACTTGTCCTAGATGCACCTCGCACCTTCCTGATTCTGCAGATCCCTGTCCGATCCCTCGCTCTCTCCCTCCAGTCTTGTGTTCAGTCTTTATCGCCTCTGGCATTCCCCAATTCATTAAAACAATTCATCATCCTCTGTTTCTTTCAGTAAAAGAATTCCTCATGTCCTCTTTTGACTATTTCTTCTGATATTTGCATCAAAACAAATATTCACATCTTACGCTGACCCTTTCACCAACCGATTCTTCTCATCCTCCTCTTATTCTTTCATCAGAATGATTCTTCCCATCCTCCTCTGATTCTGTCATCAGAATGATTCTTCCCATCCTCTTCTGATTCTTTCATCAGAATTATTCTTCCCATCCTCCTCTTATTCTGTCATCAGAATTATTCTTCCCATCCTCCACTGATTCTTCTATTAGAATGATTCTTCACATCCTCTGATGCCTTCATTAGAATGATTCTTCCCATCCTCCTCTGATTCTTTCATCAGAATGATTCTTCTCATCCTCCTCTGATTCTTTCATCAGAATGATTCTTCTCATCCTCTTCTGAGTCTTTCATCAGAATTATTCTTCCCATCCTCCACAGATTCTTCTATTAGAATGATTCTTCACGTCCTCTGATGCCTTCATTAGAATGATTCTCCACAACCTTCTCTAAACGTCACATCAGAACGATTCTTCACATATTATTCTGATGTTTTTTGTCAGAATGAGTCTTCACATCCTCCTTTTAACCAATCATCAGAAATATTCTTCCCATCCTATTCTGATCCTTTCATCAGACTGCCTCTTCACGTCCTCCACCGATCATTTCATGAGAACGATTCTTCGCATCCCCCTCTCATCCCTTTTGCTTGATGAGTTATTTCCATCTACTGGATCCCCTTTTTGGGATGTTTTTCCTGGATCACACCATTTTTTATATACTCACTACACCGCTTCATAAGACAACCTTGTAATCAGATCACTTGATTTTCCCATTCTTATATGGATCCATGAAGAACTGATTGATTTTCTGCTTTAGTTTGGGTTCATCTGTCTCATTTTCAGAGAAGGAAACTCTGGATAAAAAGACAGGTGTCTCCAATAAAGTAGACAATGACCGCACATATAAAATAGCCTGCGGGAGATTCATTTCCCACGTCCTATATAAACATTGGATGTATATGAAAGGGGCATTTTGGGCTGAACTTTCTCTCCACTCCCTTTCATCTCGTGGCTGATAATGTTGTGTTTCTACAGACTAGAATAACACCGCATGCTGCTCTTGCACTAAATGCTCCCTATAAAATATCAGATTGTGGCCCCTCTGGAATTTTCCCACAATAATCCCATTGGGAAGGCGCAGAATGCATAACTAATACCCCTAATGAATCGGTTCTGCCATTCAATAGTCCGTAGAGGGAGGTGCAGGATATATTTACATTGGCTGATCGGAGGCTTATTGGCATTGAGCGCTCTCTCATTTGAGGTCGATGCGCTTAGTTTAGTCTGTTATAAATGCTTCTTGGAAAAATATGGATGACCATCTGGCATTTCACATCTTAAGTCAGCAAATGTTAGGAGTCGGTGGCTGGTTTCAGCTGCTTTTGGGTTTTTTTAGGCTTCTTTTACCAGGGTCTGCTCCACACATCATCTACAAGGGTCTATGCAATAAGTCTTTCCATATGAGTCATAACCATTCAGAAGCATTGCCGGTGGGGTGGAGGAGGACAGAACACCGGGCAGACGTAAATTGTTTGACTTCTCTTCTTCTCCCGCTGTTCTTCATTTACCAGCAGATTGTTTTATACTCGGCACTAAGTAACCAGGTGTGAGAAGGGTTAACAGGACTTTCCGGAACACCGTGCACCCACTTCTATGATGTTCTTCCAATAGGGAAGAGTAGGGAATGTGCACAGCAGTGAAGCGTAGAGACTTTTTTCTCTAAATATTAAAAAATCAGTAGAAAATAAACTCAACCAGAGATGACATCTGTCTGGAATTCTGCTCCATGTGCTTAGGTGGATTTCCTCCAGGTGGTCTGGTGCAATCTTAGGATCCCTAAATGCAAAGCTGTAGCTCGATTTTCCTTTACCTCGGGCAAGGATTCAGTTTAATGCCTTAGCCCTGTGTTTAACTCCTTAAAGGGATTGTCCACTGCTTTCTATTATTTTAAAAATGCTCCCATGGTGGTCTTAAAATAATAAATAAAATATACCGTATATACTCATGTATAAGCCGACCCATGTATAAGCCGACCCCCCTAATTTTGCCACAAAAAACTTGGAAAACTTATTGACTCGCGTATAAGCCGGGTGTATAAGTTGCCATCCTGCTCTGTGCTCCCCCATCCAGCTCTGTGCGCCCCCATTCTCCTCTGTGCTCCCCTCCTCCTGCTCCATTATCCTGTCCTGCTCCGTGCTTTCCATCCTCCCCTGTCCTGCTCCGTGCTCCCCCATCCAGCTCTGCACTCCCCCATTCTCCTCTGTGCCCACCCCCGTCCTGCTCTGTGCTCTCCGTCCTCCCCCGTCCTGCTCCGTGCTCTCCGTCCTCCCCCGTTCTGCTCCGTGCTCTCTGTCCTCCCCCGTTCTGCTCCATGCTCTCCGTCCTCCCCCCTGTCCTGCTCCGTGCTCTCCATCCTCCCCCGTTCTGCTCCGTGCTCTCCGTCCTCCCCCCCATCCTGCTCCGTGCTCCTTGTCCTCCTCCATGCTCCCCTCATCCTCCTCCATCATACTCACCCTCCCCGTGCCATCGCTGAACGTCCCAGCCGGCAATCCTGCGTTCTCCCCGGCTTCCTGCAGCTCTCCAGCGCTGAGCGGTGACGTAATACTGCTCATTAAGGCCATGAATATGGAGGCCACGCCCATGGGAGTGGCGTCGCGTCCATATTACATGACCTTAATGAGCGGGTATTACGTCACCGCTCAGCGCTGGAGAGCTGCAGGAAGCCGGGGAGAACGCAGGATTGCAGGGACGTTCAGCGATGGCACGGGGAGGGTGAGTATGATGTCCCAGCCACCGGCTCCTGCCGCCGCATCCCCTCCCCCACTGGTTTCTGCCCTATGACTCGTGTATAAGCCGAGGGGGCATTTTCAGCACAAAAAGGTGCTGAAAATCTCGGCTTATACACAAGTATATACGGTATTGAGTCGCACACGGTACCAGGGCTTATGGGGTACTCGGCACCGAGCCCGTTGAAGTCTATGGGGAATGTCACAAGTAGCACAGCTCGGTCCGTTGCCCTGGGCGCTCATTCAAAGGGGGATATTTACAGGGGATTGTAATAATAGTTTGTGACGCCACCTGTGGTTTCTGATCGGATTGACCAGCGCTGCAGGGTGAATCTTCTGAGGGGATGTTACTGGGCAGCAAGATGTTAAGTCTCCCACAGGCGAGACTGTTCCCTCAAAGTCTATGGCGGTGCAGGGTGCAGGCAATAAAGCAGTCACACACAAATCAATCTCTTTCCATACCTTTACTGGTAGAATTTGCAGGTATGTCCCGGGAAGCTGCTCAGGGTGGAGGATGCACATCCAGGTAATCACCGAGTAGGTTTAAGGCCTCCTTTCCCTTTAATGTGTATGAGTCCTAACTTGCGTGAAGTCAAGTTTAACTCTGAACATAACAGCTATGCCCGGCCAACATTGTGGTGGAGCCTCCTTTTGGCAAGAACTAAGTCCAGGTGGCTGATCAAGCCTGACTCCTGTTCTCCCTGACTCCGGTTACGTATCGGCACTTTAGGGCTACCCTCTGCGACTTGAAGTCCAGCAGGGATTCCGGTTTTCTCCCACTAGCCGTGAAGGAACTAGCAAGGCTTCGGACCCGGCGTCCGGTTAAGCAGAGTGGAGGCAGCAAATGTTGCTATAACGCCTTGGTCACTCTCTCCTTTCATCACCACTCGCCCGTCGCCCTACTCTCACCCTTAACATAAGCATGGGTAGCAGTAGGTGTAGTCGTCAGCTTTCTTCCTTCCACAGCTCACTGACCGTTTCTCAGTCGACTCGATGTTATGATAACTGTAGTCCCCTTCCTTCTTTTCCTTCATAAACTCTGTCCAAAGCAGCTCTCAGGACCTTCCGTCAGACTGAATACGAGCCCGCTCCGAGAGTCACTTTCCACGTTCTTTGGGTACTAACAGTCATCTGTTCTGAGGTAACAGCTTTCAATCTTTCGTCCTCTGTCTCATCTGACAGGAATTCTCCGTCTGTCTGGCTAGTATGACTCACTCCTGAATCACCCGTCTCTGTCTCTCCTCTCTCCAGCTCAGACTGAGCTCTGACAGGAGCTAACTCCAGTCTGGAATGACCTCACTGCTACGTCTCCCACACCCTTAAATAGTCTAAGGTTCCCTCTAGTGGCACTGTTGGGAAGTGTGAGTGTGAATGAATATCAGGTTTTGTAATTACCTTTTAGTGCATACTCCTGGGAACATGTGTACCAAGTGCAGCTGGGCCACACATCCCCCCCTAGTTATCATCAGCACTTCCGGGCTGAAATAGAAAAAACATTTTTTTATAATAACATTAACAATATAACAAATCCCTTGCGGGAGGTAAGGACACTTTAACGTTACATTGTGTACATGTAGCAAGTAGAAAAATATCAAAATATACTTTTCACAATAAATATTCTTGTGGAGGACCCGCACAAAAAACCTCCCACGTGGGTCCTGGGTGGGCTGCAGGACTTCATTGCTGCAGACCTCACTCAAGGCCACACCATACGGGTTTTTCTTCTGAGGTAGTATGGCTTTATGTAAAACCAAGATGGGGCACCGAAGTGCTAACTATTTACAAATAAAGTTCTGTGCTGCAAGAGTCCTCAGCACGCAGTTCTTAGCATAAGAACATTTCACATTAGAAAAATCACATTTCTATAATAATACTTCACAGTAATACTTTGTTATTCATTACCCAACTGGGGTATGCTACTTCAAATTATGCATACTATGCAAACATCACATATTATCAATAAAGTGCAAATCTTCTTTAACTTTGTACAGATGCAGTAAACCCTGTCTGGGTCCTACTGTTCTTCCTTGCAAATAGCAGTGACTTCTTCCACACCTGGGGCTGGAAGTACGCGGTGCGCTCTGGAACGCATCACAAATAGATCATGTCCTGCTACCTGTGTCTGGGTAGCCACAGTCCTTGTTTCACTCTTGCGATTGCTTTTGCGACTTGCTGGAGGCCTTACAGGTGCCTCTTCTAAGTACAGGTCTTCCAATGATGACGCAGATTTGCACAGTGGCTTAATTGAAGACGCACTGGCTGGTGGCGTTGCAGAATAAGATGCTGGACAGGAAGCAGGTGCGCGCAGTGGCTCAATTGGGGACGCACTAGACTTTTGCGATGCAGAGTAGGATGCAGTATACAATGCAGGGCACGATGCAGGTGGGGCGCCTGGCGCTGATGGGGTTGTGACTTGGGACACTGAGACACGGGGTACATTTGCGGCTTCGGGGACGGGGTCGCTGACTCGGGAGACATTCAAGGCATACCACCCCTTAAGGCCCCAGTGTCGCGTGTAGGTGACAATATCCCCTATTAAGAGATCCCTTCCCGGGTGCCCCTCTGGCAGGTGAGACTCCACATCCCTGCGGTTGACGAATACCTCCTGGTACAGGCCTGGCTCATGGATGAACCCCCAGCCCCCTCGGAGTTTAAAGTCTTTAATGGCCCCCTGGCGCCGCGGTTCCCGGAGCGTACCTTTGTCTCTCCTGACGTTTTCTTTATCAGCGAGATCCTTTTCCTGGTACCTCCGGCGAAGCTGCTGCACCTCTCTCTGCTCCTGCTGCTGTCGCTGCTCATGCTCACGGCGTCGCCACTCGTTCTCCATCTGGGCGGCGTATTCTACGTCGTCCAGGTACTCCATCTGCTCCCAGTCGATCTCCATCACGGACGGCTGGGTCTCCTCCGGTGTCCCTACCGGGGGACTGCATTCCGCTGCGGCCTCCAGGCCTGGCTGGCACTCCGGTGCGGGCAGGGCCTCCTCAGCCTCCTTCTCTCCCGCCGCGTCCCCGGCGGAGTCAGGATCAGCACTTTTGGAGCCGGCCTCTGGTTCTTCATCAGCCGCTTGCAGTGGTGGCGCAGGTGACATCTGCGCATCCAGGGGGGAGAGCGTTGCGTCCCACAGCAGCCGCTGTTTCAGGGCACGCCAGCTTTTCTCCATCGCTTCCATTTCAGTGCGGTGTCGGGCCATGTCTTCCAACACCTCATCCACCTCTTCCACTTTCTGCATTCTTCGGTCGGTCTCCCGACCTGGGGACGGTTCAGGCACAGGCAGTAGCTCTTCAGGGGAACGGGGTCTGCGCACCGCCGTTCCTCCACACAGCGTCTCCTGTCCTTCCGCCATCTCACTCCAGGCCAGACTGTGTTTTCCATCTGGAACAATCTGGTCTCTTCCATGGAGGCGGGACTTGCGCTTCCTCTTCTTGGCATAGAGGATGAAGAGGAGGCGGATCTCCCTTGCAGTAGGGCAGGCTCTCGTATTGTAATAGCATTTAGACAGGGCGCCCATAGCTTTCGCGCCACAGGGGGGGCATGCCCACCTTCTTCACCAGCGCCTCAGGGCACAAATATGGCGGCAAAATGGCGCCAAAAATTACAAAAACTGCACACAGTCTTTTTGCACAAAAACAGTCCACATAGGCACACAGGACTCACATTAGTAAGCTTCTTATCCTGTTCGTGACGCCAAAGATGAGTCGCACACGGTACCAGGGCTTATGGGGTACTCGGCACCGAGCCCGTTGAAGTCTATGGGGAATGTCACAAGTAGCACAGCTCGGTCCGTTGCCCTGGGCGCTCATTCAAAGGGGGATATTTACAGGGGATTGTAATAATAGTTTGTGACGCCACCTGTGGTTTCTGATCGGATTGACCAGCGCTGCAGGGTGAATCTTCTGAGGGGATGTTACTGGGCAGCAAGATGTTAAGTCTCCCACAGGCGAGACTGTTCCCTCAAAGTCTATGGTGGTGCAGGGTGCAGGCAATAAAGCAGTCACACACAAATCAATCTCTTTCCATACCTTTACTGGTAGAATTTGCAGGTATGTCCCGGGAAGCTGCTCAGGGTGGAGGATGCACATCCAGGTAATCACCGAGTAGGTTTAAGGCCTCCTTTCCCTTTAATGTATATGAGTCCTAACTTGCGTGAAGTCAAGTTTAACTCTGAACATAACAGCTATGCCCGGCCAACATTGTGGTGGAGCCTCCTTTTGGCAAGAACTAAGTCCAGGTGGCTGATCAAGCCTGACTCCTGTTCTCCCTGACCCCGGTTACGTATCGGCACTTTAGGGCTACCCTCTGCGACTTGAAGTCCAGCAGGGATTCCGGTTTTCTCCCACTAGCCGTGAAGGAACTAGCAAGGCTTCGGACCCGGCGTCTGGTTAAGCAGAGTGGAGGCAGCAAATGTTGCTATAACGCCTTGGTCACGCTCTCCTTTCATCACCACTCGCCCGTCGCCCTACTCTCACCCTTAACATAAGCACGGGTAGCAGTAGGTGTAGTCGTCAGCTTTCTTCCTTCCACAGCTCTCAGGACCTTCCGTCAGACTGAATACGAGCCCGCTCCGAGAGTCACTTTCCACGTTCTTTGGGTACTAACAGTCATCTGTTCTGAGGTAACAGCTTTCAATCTTTCGTCCTCTGTCTCATCTGACAGGAATTCTCCATCTGTCTGTCTAGTATGACTCACTCCTGAATCACCCGTCTCTGTCTCTCCTCTCTCCAGCTCAGACTGAGCTCTGACAGGAGCTAACTCCAGTCTGGAATGACCTCACTGCTACGTCTCCCACACCCTTAAATAGTCTAAGGTTCCTCTAGTGGCACTGTTGGGAAGTGTGAGTGTGAATGAATATCAGGTTTTGTAATTACCTTTTAGTGCATACTCCTGGGAACATGTGTACCAAGCGCAGCTGGGCCACACAGTATATTCTGTAGGTTCCAGTGTTAGGTAGGAAGGGGATTGTACGTCGCTCTATACACATCAGTGCAAGGCCTGCAGGCACCGTATGTGTGTATATAGATCACTGCATACATCAAGAGGGTCTATTCCCTTCCTGTGTTCTGGTGCTGCTGCCTATATGATATTTTGGCCGTATATACCAAGCCCCAGGTGTAATTGACTTTGAAAAATTTTTTGGCCAGGGCTAATAGAGCTTTTTTTATTGCAAAGCAATCCAGAGCCCTTTTATTTTTTCCTCCATTTGCTTTTTGACAGTGCACAATACAGCCAGATCCTTTTCCTAGCACAGCGTGAAAATCCAGCAATTTTAAAGGGGTCCCAAACATCCCTTTTGAGTGCGCAGAGAAATATTTAATTTTTATGTGGTACGGTTGAGTAGATTTTTTTTTTTTGAGTGTCTTACACAATTTCTTGACACTATTTTGCTGAACCCCCCCCAAAAAAACATACAGGCCACATATTTTACAATGTAGTATATCTGTGACACGCCTCATCCATCCGTCTGCTAAAAATGTTGGTCTTTTTAGCCCTAAATCAAATTTTTTTTTGCTGTCTGGCACTGTACTTAGATACAGCACTATTGAGCCCAAAAAAAAAAAGGCCACACATTTGTCGTAGTGATATCTCCGTGCCAACTGATATCTGTGCGTGCTCAAAGTTTGGCCAGTTTACGGCGCTTTTCTTTTTTTGTCCTGGGTGTCACTGTACTTTTATACAGCACTATTTAGCAAAAAAAAAAACACACATTTGTCGTAGTGGTATCTCCGTGCCAGCTCATATCTGTGCGTGCTCAAAGCTTGGCCAGTTTACAGCAGTTTTCTTTTTTTGTCCTGGGTGTCACTGTACTTATATACAGCAGTATTTCTCAAAAAAAATTAAAAAATACAGGCCACATTTTACAGTGGGGTCTATCTCTGACACTCCTCATACAGCCATGTGCCAAAAATTGAGGCATTTTAGGCCTAAATTCCCTTTTTTGGGCAGTCTGTCACTCTCGTTATATCCAGCACTCTTTTGCATCCACCAAAAAAGCAAAACAAAACATATTTTACAATGTGGTATATCTGTGACACGCCTCATACGTCCGTGTGATAAAAATTGGTGGATTTTAGGCTGGTACTCCAGTGTTTTCCTGTCTGTTACTCAAGATATATACAGCACTCTGTTGCATTATTTTAAAAAAACAGGCCACATTTTACAGTGGTGTCTATTTCTGACACACCTCATACATCTGTGTGTCAAAACTTGAGGCATTTTAGGCCTAAATTCCCTTTTTTTTTGCAGTCTGTCACTCTCGTTTATATCCAGCAATCTTTTTTATGCTAAAAAAAAAAATGTTTACAGTGGGGTATGTCAGTAAAAAGATTTCTGTTTCAAGTTGTTATGGCAGCTTCATGACTGTGTTAAATGCTCCAACTACTTCCACCATCATCATCTTCAGCCTAGAGGCAGTCACTGTGCAGATAGAAAGTCTGAGTAGCAGAGGGTGAACGCTTAGGCGGTGTTGTATTCTGTATTGTACTCTGTCTCTGTATTACGAAGGCTAAATCTTCTAGATGAAATCATGCCTGCAAGAGCCATAGTAAGATAACGTTGAAGATCACGGGGACAGTATTCGCAGCTACTGAAGCCTGGTGTCCCTGGGCAGGATTCTGACAAGCCCTCACCTACTAATACTGAACTGGTTGGACGATGACGTTTAAAAGGAGCCCATGCATTTTCTATAACTGAAGATAGAGATTTTGACATTTCGGATGCATTTCCAAAGATGTCAATTGGAGAGCGTGGTGGTCGGAGATATGACTTCAACACCACCACACGAGCTGCCGCCCCTCCACCACCCGAGGTGCCGCTCCCACCACCTTCTGTCTCTTTCCCATTCTCCCGCAGAATGAATGTCGGCAAGGACAAGGTCCTCTCCCCTCTGTAACAGTCTGTCATTGTAATTTTTTGGGGGGTAAACGATATCTATTACTATGTATGTAACCCCTTGTCATGTACAGCACCATGGAATTAATGGCGCTATATAAATAACTAAATAATAATAATAATACTATATGGATGTTTCCACTAGACAATCCATCAAATATGTTATTGAAGGAATTTTTTTTTTCTGACAACTCTGTTCAGCTGTGCACAAACTGTAAGATCCTCCAAAAAAAATTTGTGCAATAAAGCCAAAAAATATATATAATCCAAGCTAATTAATAATATTTTATTTAACCCCTTCATGACCCAGCCTATTTTGACCTTAAAGACCTTGCCATTTTTTGCAATTCTGACCAGTGTCCCTTTATGAGATAATAACTCAGGAACGCTTCAACGGATCCTAGTGATTCTGAGATTGTTTTTACGTGACATATTGGGCTTCATGTTAGTGGTAAATTTAGGTCGATATTTTTTGCGTTTATTTGTGAAAAAAATGGAAATTTGGCAAAAATTTTGAAAATTTCTCAATTTTCAAATTTTGAATTTTTATTCTGTTAAACCAGAGAGTTATGTGACACAAAATAGTTAATAAATAACATTTCCCACATGTCTACTTTACATCAGCACAATTTTGAAACAAATTTTTTTTTGTTAGGAAGTTATAAGGGTTAAAAGTTGACCAGCGATTTCTCATTTTTACAACAAAATTTACAAAACCATTTTTTTAGGGACCACCTCACATTTGAAGTTACTTTGAGGGGTCTATATGGCAGAAAATACCCAAAAGTGACACCATTCTAAAAACTGCACCCCTCAAGCTACTCAAAACTGCATTCAAGAAGATTATTAACCCTTCAGGTACTTCACAGAAACTAAAGCAACGTGGAAGGAAAAAATGGACATTTTAATTTTTCCAACAAAAATTTTCTTTTAGCATCAATATTTTCATTTTTACATGGGCAACAGGATAAAATGGATCCTAAAATTTGTTGGGCAATTTCTCCTGAGTACATAGATACCTCATATGTGGTCATAAACCACTGTTTGGGTGCACGGCAGGGCTCAGAAGGGAAGGAGCGCCATTTGACTTTTTGAATGGAAAATATGCTGGAATATTTAGCGGTTGCCATGTCGCATTTGCAGAGTCCCTGTGTGCCTAAAAATTGGAGCTCCCACACAAGTGACCCCATTTTGGAAACTAGACCCCCCAAGGAACTTATCTAGATGCATAGTGAGCACTTTGAACCCGCAGGTGCTTCACAAATTGATCCGTAAAAAAAAGAAAGTACTTTTTTTTGACAAAAATTTTCTTTTAGCCTCAGTTTTTTCATTTTCACATGGGCAACAGGATAAAATGGATCCAAAAATTTGTTGGGCAATTTCTCCTGAGTACACCGATACCTCATATGTGGTCATAAACCACTGTTTGGGCGCACGGTAGGGCTCAGAAAGGAAGAAGCACCATTTGACTTTTTGAATAGAAAATTAGCTCCAGTCGTTAGCGGAAACCATGATGCGTTTGGAGAGCCCCTGATGTGCCTAAACAGTGAAAAAACCCCACATGTGACACCATTTTGGAAACTACACCCCTTAAGGAACTTATCTAGATGTGTTGTGAGCACTCTGAACCCCCAAGTACTTCACAGAAGTTTATAAAGCAGAGCAGTGAAAATAAAAAAAATCATTTTTTTCCTCAAAAATGATTTTTTAGCCCGCTATTTTTTATTTTCACAAGGGTAACAGGAGAAATTGGACCGAAAGTTGCTGTCCTGTTTGTCCTGAGTATGCTGGTACCCCATATGTGGGGGGGAACCACTGTTTGGGCACACGTCGGAGCTTGTAAGTGAAGTAATGACATTTTGAAATGCAGACTTTGATGGACTGTTCTGCGGGCGTCATGTTACGTTTGCAGAGTCCATGATGTGCCTAAACAGTAGAAACCCCCCACAAGTGACCCCATTTTGAAAACTAGATCCCCTAAAGAACTCTTCTAGATGTGTGGTGAGCACTTTGAATCTCCAAGTTCTTCACAGAAGTTTAGAACGCAGAGCCGTGAAAATAAAAAATCATTTTTTTCCACAAAAATATTTTTTTAGTCCCCAATTTTTTTATTTTCCCAAGGGTAACAGGAGAAATTAGACCCCCAAAATTGTTGTGCAATTTTTCCTGAGTACACTGATACCCCATATGTGGGGGTAAACCACTGTTTGGGCACACGTCGGGGCTCGGAATGGAGGGAGCACTGTTTTACTTTTTGAATGCAAAATTGACTGGAATAAATGGTGGCGCCATGTTGCGTTTGGAGACCCCCTTATGTGCCTAAATAGCGGAAACCTCTCAATTCTAACTTCAACCCTAACCGCAACACACCCCTAACCACAACCCTAACCCCAACACACCCCTAACCCTAATCCCAACCATAACCCTAACCCCAACACACCCTAACACTAACCCCAACCCTAACCATAACCCTAACCACAAGCCCAACCCTAATCCCAACCCTAACCCCAAAACACCTCTAACACTAATCCTAACTCTAACCCTAACCACAAGCCTAACCCTAATCCCAACCCTAACCCTAATTCCAACCGTAACCCTAATTCCAACCCTAACCCTAATTCTAACCCTAATCCCAACCCTAACCCTAATTCTAACCCTAATCCCAACCCTAACCCTAATTCCAACCATAACCCTAATTCCAACCCTAATCCTAAGCCCAGTTCCAACCCTAACTCTAGCCCTAACCCTAACCCTACTTCTAACACTAGTTCTAACCCTAATGCTAACCCTAATGTAAAAATAAAAGATATTTGTCCCTACCTATGTTGGTGATAATGGGGGGGTTTATTTACTTTTTTTTAGTTTGATCACTGTGAGTGTTTATCATAGTGATCAAAATAAGTGAATGGAATCTGCTGGCCGGCGGGCACACTGCACATGCGCCCGCCATTTTCCAAGATGGCGGCGCCCATGAAGAATCCCGGACGGACCCAGGGACGGACCCAGGGACATCGGAGGACCGGGGGAGGAAAGGGGGGGATCGGAAGGTGGGTGGAGTGGAGGCAAGGAGGAAGGGAGCAGATAGTGACAGCGGCGACCGATCGCCGCCATCAATCGGTGTGGGGGATCAGATCTCGGTGTCCAGCCATGGCAGATGCTATTGCAGCATCGGCCATGGCTGGATTGTAATATTTCACCAAATTTCATTGGTAAAATATTACAAATCGCTCTGATTGGCTGTTTCACTTTTAACAGCCAATCAGAGCGATTGTAGCCACGTGGGGGTTAAGCCACCCCCCTGTGGTGAAGCACAAAGGGTCTTGTGCCTGCGGGTCGGGTGACCTTTCAGTGACCCGGTCACCCGACCCGCAGGAACGCGATTTAGAGCATGACGCCTACGTAGGCGTCATAGGTCAGGAAGGGGTTAAAATTTAATAATGAGGAAAAATATACATAATTAAAATTAAAAAATGTAAACAGCTGATAAATGGAGCACGTACAATACAAATAAAGTATGGGAAACAATATAAATATAATCAATATATCAATATACCAGATAGCAATGTGATAAAAATAAATATAATAATTATACCTATGTGAAATTATATATTATAACAGTACCAATAAATTCTAAACATAATAAAGTGCATAAGTGCTAAACAAATTGCATGGCAACCATATAATATAAATCGGATAATATGTGATGAAAAATAAAATAATTAACTCATTTATGTGAACAATACTAAAAAATGCTACAGTGCAAAAAAAAATAGCAATGCAAAGGGCTGCGCTGAAAAAAGTGCTACAGTGCAAAAAATGTGTTTAACTTTAGTTGTTATGTTTTGGTAGCTGAGGAGAGCAGGCAAAAACGGCAATACACCAGAGAGGTTGGAATCTACTGGATTGCAGTACCCTGACTAACCACCACAACTAAAGGCAGCCGTGGAGCGTTCCTACGTTGGTCCTAGACGCCTCGTCACAGCCTGAGAGGTTAACTACACCTAAAGATAGAAAGAGGAAAGCTATCTGCCCTGGAGCAGATCCCCAAAGAACATAGGAAGCCCCCAAACATGTAATGGTGGTTAGACAAGAGGAAATACAGACACAGACAGAAAATAGTATGAGCAAACGTTGGGGCCCAATCTGCCTAGACAGAAAAGGATAGAAAGGATACTCACTGCAATCCAAAAAAACCCTAAAAAATGCCAACGCTACTAATTGCAAAAACACCTGAGATCACACGACCTCTACCACCTAAATTAGTTCTCTGGTGTAACAAAACTAAGCCGCAGCCACTGAAAAAACTGAAAAGGCAAGTGAACAAAGAACAGTGGCTCCAGAGGAACCGAGAGGAGCCCAAGCCCCCCGGGGAGGGGAACCTGGCCAACCTCACAGAAATGCAGAGAAATAAGCAAATGGCAAGCACAAAAACCAAAAAACAGAAAATATCTTATCTGAGAGCAGGAGAAGAGGCAAGACTCAGCAATCTTCCAAGTGAACCAGGAAACAACATTGAGACAAGAACAATTGATCACCGGCAACCATGATGGGGGGAACCTCCCTTATATCCAGCCAGTCGTCTGTGATTCCTGATTGCCAATACTCATTGAATGGTTCAGTACTGTTTGTAACCACCAGAGGGAGCTTCTGCTCAGAATTCATTTATAAAACATTCACAACATTTAGTGCAATAAACACAAGGTACTGAAGATATAAAACTGACCACAATAACCAAGTTAATATAATAGTTTAGCGATCTAAAGTGCTGCAGTGCAGAGCGACCACTCACATTGGAAGGGTAAATATAACAATACAAAGTGCTGCGCTGAAAAAGGTGCTACAGTGCAAAGAAATGTGTTTACCTATAGTGCAGCAAATACAAGGTACTAAAGGTGCTCCACGTTCATTTAGATATGAGGAGCTTTTGATTGTGATATTATAATTTTCATTACCTGTTTTCAATGTGTTTGCTCTGCACTGCAGCACTTTAGATCGCTAAACTATTCGTTACACTAGGACAATTAATTTTAGACTGGAACATTAGGATATTATTGGTAACTAGATGGTGGCCCGATTCTAATGCATCGGGTATTCTAGAATATGTATGCGGCCGACCGTGCGCGCCTAAGCAGTGAAGCAGTATTTAAATGGGTTGTGCACTACTTTAAATTAACGTTACTATGTATCTCTCCAGGGCACCGAATGAATTTTGTTATGACGTCACGTTGTGAATAGTGCTTGTGACAACATCACAGGCGACGCACAGCTAGCACGTAATATTCCCGGCTGCAGCCGGCTGTTGTTTCCGCTGACATGACGACTATTTGCTACTGCAGCCAGGGGTATTTTGTTTCGTGTACCACAGTGAATGACGGATTGGGGTGGGTTTGTCTGTAGATTTGTTCCTTTTCACGCCGGGACAAAGAATGTGCTGATTTGTCACGGACGCTATTTAAATGTGGCGCCCAAATCGGTGATTGGTCGCGGGCAGCGTCCGCGACCAATCCACATAGCGGTGTTTAAGCTTAGTGGCAAGATCGTTGATTGGTCGCGGTGAAAGACCGCGACCAATCATTGAATTGTATTGTGAGTACCGGAGAGTGCCGCTGCCTGTGCGGCTACTTCCGCTGCGAGAACCCGGGACATGAGCGGGCGCTCGCAGCAGAAGTATCCCGGTCCTCCCTTCCGCATGGAGGTCAGCGGCGCCGTCGGTCGAGGTCCTTCTGCTGCTAGCGTCCGGGACGTGAGTGCCTCGCGCCGCTCATCTCCCCGCTGCCTCGCCGCTGACCTCCGTCCCGCAGATGAGCCACTAACGGCCGCCATTTTTTTTGTGAAATCCTGCGGCGCTGATTGGCCGCTGCCGGACCAATGAGCGACACGGGATTTCCTGGACAGACAGACAGACCGACAGACAGACAGACAGACGGGATAAGACAATTATATAGTAGATATGTATGGGTGAAGATGTAGAAGCTTGTGGCGGGTGTGTTTATAGTTACGGACGGTGCACTACTCTTTAAACTTAGTTTTTCACGAGCATCCATCAGGTTGTTTGCTTTTCCTCCGACACTGATCTGCTTTCTCTAATTCAGCATCTCACGAACATGTTGCACTTTGCCCTTTATACAGACACGTGCGTATTTGGCAACATATTTTGGCCGGGCATTTCTTAGGCTGAGTCTCACGCGCGCATCTGTTACACCGATCTTCAAACGGGGATGAAACCGATTCTGGTACTTGATGGTGGCTAAACGACGAATCATTGTAGGCTGTATCCTGGATCTCATACCTCCCTGTTGTGAATGGACTTGAATTGAGTTCTGAGCAGAGGCTCCCTCTGGTGGTTACAAGCGGTACTGGACTGTCCAGTGAAGATTGTGAGGATTGGGAATCAGGTGTTACTGACTGGTCTTATTTAAGGGAGTCGCCTTCCCAACAGGGTTGCCGGTGATCAATTGTTCTGGTCTCAATCCTTGATTCCTGTTTCCTTTGTAGCCTGCTGTGTCGTGTCTGCATCTCCTGCTAACAGATAAGACTTTTTCTTCTTTTTGTTTTTGTGCTTTATTTTTGCATTTTGTCCTGCACTTCTGTGGGGGCCTTCAAGGTCCCCTCCGGGGGCTTTTGCCCTCTCAGTTTAGTTCAGCCACTGATGTTTTGTACATTTGCTTTTTCCAGTTTTTTCAGTGGCTGCTGTTTTGATTTTGTTACACCAGAGAACTAATTTACTAATTTAGGTGGTAGAGGTTGTGTGATCTCAGGTGTTTTTGAAATTAGTAGAGTTGGTGCTTTTCAGGGTTTTTTGGGATTGCAGTAAGTGCCCTTCCTATCCTTTTCTATTTAGATAGTTTGGGCCCCAACGTTTGCTCATACTATTTTCTGTCTGTGTCAGTATTTCTTCTTGTCTAACCGCCATTACATGTTTGGGGGCTTTCTATGTTCTTTGGGGATCTGCTCCAGGGCAGATAGCTTTCCTCTTTCTTTCTTTAGGTATAGTTAGTTTCTCAGGCTGTGACGAGGCGTCTAGGACCAACGTAGGAACGCTCCACGGCTGCCTCTAGTTGTGGTGGTTAGTCAGGGTACTGCAATCTCATACATTCCAACTGCTCTGGTGTATTGCCTTTTTTACCTGCACTCCTCAGCTACTAAATCATAACAGTATCACCGGCCAAAACTGAAATTTATATGGTACTCACAGAAGGGAAAAATATTGTGAAAAAAAAAAAAACAAGGTTGTCAGAGTTGTCAGAGATATTTTTCTGTTTGTTGCATTTTTTTTTTCCCTCTGTATCTCTGGGTGCTGGGGAGGATTTTTTTTTTTTTTTTCTCTCTCTCAATGGAGTTTGCACAGTTGTCTGGCCGTGTGGATCAGCTTGCCACTGAGGTTCGGAGTATTGCTACCTATCTTGCTAGGTTGCCTGTTGTGGAACCTAGGATTCCCATGCCAGATTTATTTTTGGGGGATCGAGCCAAGTTTCTGAATTTCAAAAATAATTGTAAATTGTTTTTTGCCTTAAAATCTAAGTCCTCAGGGAACGCAGCGCAGCAGGTTCAAATTGTCATCTCTCTCCTGCGCGGCGATCCTCAGGATTGGGCTTTTTCCCTGACACCTGGGGATCCTGTTTTGAGTGATGTTGATGCATTTTTTCAGTCCTTGGGGTTATTGTACGATGAGCCTAATGTCACTGATCAAGCTTAAAAAGCCTTATTGGCATTAAATCAGGGGCTTGATGACGCTGAGTTATACTGTCAGTAGAGTTGAGCGATACTTTCCGATATCCTAAAGTATCGGAATCGGAATGGTATCGCCGATATCACTAAAATATCGGCGATACCCGATACCGATACCGGAAGTCCCATGTAAGTCTATGGGAACAAAATATCGCAACTAAAAAAAACCCATTCTTTCCTTGTAAACACTAAATATACACACATAGAATACATATATATATATATACATGTCATTGTGACATATATATATACATATATGTATAGTTTATACACTTCTACATAGTAAAATATCCTCTCATTCAATTGCCGGGTAAAGCCGGCTTCAGTGAAAAGACAGAAGCACCCGACATGAAATGACACTTGGTGTACATAGGGTTAACCATGTCTTTTCATGTCGTTTGCTATCTGATTTGCACAAACAATTAAATCAGACTATGTGTGCAAAATTTCACACCTGTAGGGGTTAATTAAAGGTGTAAATTCGTTGTAAAAAAAACGGACTTTTTTTGCTACGAATTTACACCTTTAATTAACCCCTACAGGTGTGAAATTTTGCACACATAGTCTGATTTAATTGTTTGTGCAAATTAGGCTGGAGTCACACACAACCACAAAAAATCGGTCCGTTTTAGACGGTGGACAATCGGATCAAAATAAAAACATCACACATCCTTCTGGCATCCGATTTTCCTTCAAAGATGCGATTTAATCGCATGTGTGTGTACCTTGTAACATCCGATTTTCATCCGACTTGCGAGATTTTCTCGCAGGCTTGCAAAACTGACATATAATGGATCCAAAAGAATAGTATTTAAATGCCAAAAGAAAGAATAGATATATACACATATATATATATATATATATATATATGTCATTGTGACATATATATATATACATATATTTATAGTTCTTACACTTCTACATACTGTTATAGCCGCTAATTCAATTGCCGGCTTCAGTGAAATCACAGAAGCCGACATGAAATGATACATTGTTTCCACACATTTAACCATGTAATTTCATGTATTTTATATATGTTTGAAACATACAATTACATGAGTATATGTGTGCTAAATTTCAGACATGTAGGGGTTAATTAAAGGTGTAAATTCGTTAAAAAAAAATGCGTGGGCTCCCGCTGTATTTTCTCCACCAGACAGACAAAGCAAGCGAGTGGGGGCAGATAATAATAGCCTAGGGAGGGTACATTTTTTTGTGCCCCCCCCTGGCTACTAACATCTGCCCCCAGACACCCCAGAAAGGGCAAATCTATAATTAGATTCGCCCTTTCTGGCACTTTGCCCGTCTATTCCCATTGCCCTGTAGCGGTGGCGAATGGGTTAATAAGGGGTTAAAATGACCTTGCAATTGAAAGGTCACTTTAAGCCAGGTTAATAATTGATAGCTGTCAATTAGGCAACTATCAATTATTAATCCTATTGTATGAAAGAAAAATCAAACACACACACTTTAATAAAAAATAAGTTTAATGAAATAATCACACAGTTTTTGACCATATTTTATTTTCCTGCTAAAACCATTTCCTGTAATAAAAATAAAATAAAAAAGCAAAATTATACTTACCAATCCGATGTACAGTCAGGTCCCACGGTGTAATCCATCAGAAAGGGTTAACAGGTTAAAGGTCGCAGAGAGCTAATAATGCTGTCTCAGACCTGTATTCCCTGAATGAATAAGTTCCTCTCCCAGCGAAAGTAGAGGAATAGATTCATGAATGGAGCTTAATTGATTTATTGCCAATTTAACTGTAGTGACCTGACCTAAAGGGAAAGTGGACACAATCAATTAAGCTTCATTCATGAAACACATCCTCTCCTGTCGCCAGGAGAGGAACTTATTCATTCAGGAGCTTTGAGCTGAGCATGCAGGATTACTTGCACTGCTTGGCTCAAAGCTAGTTAACCCTTTGTGAAGGATTACAGCGTGGGACGTGACAGATCGGCGGAATAGGTAAGAATAATGTTGTTTTATTTCTTTTTCTTTATTTTAGGAGATCAATGGCTTCGCACGGATTTAGTGTAAAATAAAATATGGTCAAAAAATGTGTTTTTATTTCATTAAAATTATTTATTCTTAAAGTGTGTGTGTTTTTTTATTTACTTCAATAGGATTAATAATTGATAGTTGTCTAATTGACAGCTATCAATCATTAACCTGCCTTAAAGGTCACCTTTCAATTGCAAGGTGACAGTAAGGTGAGATTAACCCATTCGCCACCGCTACAGGGCAATGGGAATAGACGGGCAAAGTGCCAGAAAGGGCGAATCTAATTATAGATTTGCCCTTTCTGGGGTGTCTGGGGGCAGATGTTAGTAGCCAGGGGGGGCACAAAAAAATGCACCCTCCCTGGGCTATTATTATCTGCCCCCACTCGCTTTGCTTTGTCTGTCTGGTGGAGAAAATACAGCGGGAGCCCACGCATTTTTTTTCAACGAAATTACACCTTTAATTAACCCCTACATGTCTGAAATTTTGCACAAATACACTCATGTAATTGTATGTTTCAAACATATATAAAAATACATGAAATTACATGGTTAAATGTGTGGAAACAATGTATCATTTCATGTCGGCTTCTGTGATTTCACAAAACCCGGCAATTGAATTAGCGGCTATTACAGTATGTAGAAGTCTAGGAACTATAAATATATGTATATGTACATGTCACAATGACATGTATATATATATGTATGTGTTCTATGTGTATATATCTATTCTTTCTAGTCTTTATTAAAGCTGTCAGTGTGATTTTACAGTATAGCCGGGGATGAATTGCCGGCTTTTCTAAAGGACACCGATGCGATTTCATCGCAAGTCACACAGTGTGGTCCGTTTGTAATCAGGTTTTTCATCGCTCCCATAGACTTGCATTGGCGATTGTCGACCGACAATCGGTGACAGTGGCAGCATGCTGCGATTGTACACGGACGTTTAAAACGGACCACAAAAAATCTGATACTGGGAGCTGCTCCATAGATTAACATAGGTCCGACTGCAATGCGATATTTCATCGCATTGCAGTCGTCCGATTTTGTCGCCAGTGTGACTCCGGCCTTAGATAGCAAAGGACATGAAAAGACATGGTTAACCCTATGTACACCAAGTGTCATTTCATGTCACCCGACATGAAATGACACTTGGTGTACATAGGGTTAACCATGTCTTTTCATGTCCTTTGCTATCTAATTTGCACAAACAATTAAATCAGACTATGTGTGCAAAATTTCACACCTGTAGGGGTTAATTAAAGGTGTAAATTCGTTGTAAAAAAAACGGACTTTTTTGCTACGAATTTACACCTTTAATTAACCCCTACATGTCTGAAATTTAGCACACATATACTCATGTAATTGTATGTTTCAAACATATATAAAAATACATGAAATTACATGGTTAAATGTGTGGAAACAATGTATCATTTCATGTCGGCTTCTGTGATTTCACTGAAGCCGGCAATTGAATTAGCGGCTATAACAGTATGTAGAAGTGTAAGAACTATAAATATATGTATATATATATATGTCACAATGACATATATATATATATATATATATATATATATATATATATATGTGTATATATCTATTCTTTCTTTTGGCATTTAAATACTATTCTTTTGGATCCATTATATGTCAGTTTTGCAAGCCTGCGAGAAAATCTCGCAAGTCGGATGAAAATCGGATGTTACAAGGTACACACACATGCGATTAAATCGCATCTTTGAAGGAAAATCGGATGCCAGAAGGATGTGTGATGTTTTTATTTTGATCCGATTGTCCACCGTCTAAAACGGACCGATTTTTTGTGGTTGTGTGTGACTCCAGCCTAATTTGCACAAACAATTAAATCAGACTATGTGTGCAAAATTTCACACCTGTAGGGGTTAATTAAAGGTGTAAATTCGTAGCAAAAAAAGTCCGTTTTTTTTACAACGAATTTACACCTTTAATTAACCCCACAGGTGTGAAATTTTGCACACATAGTCTGATTTAATTGTTTGTGCAAATCAGATAGCAAACGACATGAAAAGACATGGTTAACCCTATGTACACCAAGTGTCATTTCATGTCGGGTTCTGCATTTTCACAAAAGCCGGCAATTGAATTAGCGGCTATTATACTATGTAGAAGTGTATGAACTACAAATATAAATATATATATATATGTGTCACAAATTCAATGACATGTATATATATATATGAGGTGTAAAATTGCTGAAAAAAAATGCGTGGGCTCCCGCCCTATTTTCGCAACCAGACAGACAAAGCCAGTGAGTGGGGGCAGATAATAATAGCCCAGAGAGGGACCATTATTTTTGCCCCCCCCGGCTACTAACATCTGCCCCCAGACACCCCAGGAAAGACAAATCTATAATTAGATTCGCCCTTTCTGGCACTTTGCCCGTCTATTCCCATTGCCCTGTAGCGGTGGCGAATGGGTTAATATGGGGTTAAAGCCACCTTGCTATTGAAAGGTGACCTTAAGCCAGGTTAATAATTGAGAGCTGTCAATTAGACAACTATCAATTATTAATCCTATTGCATGAAATAAAAATAAAACACACACACTTTAATTAAAAATCATTTTAATGAAATAAAGACACATGTTTTTGACCATCTTTTATTTTACTGCAAAAACCATTTCCTGTAATAAAAATAAAATAAAAAAGCAAAATTATTCTTACCTATCCCATGCACAGTCAGGTCCCACGGTGTAATCCTTCAGAAAGGGTTAATGTTTACTGCAGGGACCGCAGCTAATGCTGCAGCCTCACAGTAAACCCCAAATGAATGAGTTCCTCTCCTGCCTGACAGGAGAGTAAAGGCTGGGTGTCACATAACGATACACCAGCGATCCCGACAACGATATGCACTTGTCAGGATCGCTGGTGTATCGCTACATGATCGCTGCTGAGCTGCCAAACAGGCAGCGATCTGGGACAGCGACACTGCGGGTAACATCGCTTAAGGGCCCGTCTCACATAGCGATATCGCTACCGAGATCGCTGCTGAGTCACTAGTTTTGTGACGCAGCAGCGAGCTCACCAGCGATATCGCTGTGTGTGACATTCAGCGACGATCAGCCCCCATGCCGGGTATCGCTGATCGTCGCAGAACTGTCAGGACCTTTTGTTGATCGCTGGTTTCCCTCTGACAGGCACGCATCGCTGCGTGTGACAGGCGGGAGACCAGCGATCCGCTGGTAACCAAGGTACACAGCGGGTTTCCAGGCACCGCGCAGCGCTTGGAAACCCGCTGTGTACCTTGGATACCAGCTCCCTGCATCAGGGCGCTGGTATCCAAGGTACACAGCGGGTTTCTAGGCACAGCCCCGCGCCTGGAAACCCGCTGTGTACCTTGGTTACCAGCGGATCGCTGGTCTCCCGCCTGTCACACGCAGCGATGTGTGCCTGTCAGCGGGAAACCAGCGATCAAAGGTCCTGACATTTCAGCGACGATCAGCGATACCCGGCAGGGGGGCTGATCGTCGCTGAATGTCACACACAGCGATATCGCTGGTGAGCTCGCTGCTGCGTCACAAAACTAGTGACTCAGCAGCGATCTCGGTAGCGATATCGCTATGTGAGACGGGCCCTTAAGTGGAAAGCTTAATTGATTGCTTTCCACTTTCACTTCAGGTCAGCCGGGGACACAATCAGTGACGTCAGAGGGAACTGATTAACAAAAATAGGGGTTCCCTTCGAAAAAAAAATGGCGTGGGGTCCCCCCTATTTTTGTTAACCAGCCAGATGAAGCAGACCGCTGAGGCCTGGATTTTCAGGCTGTTAAGGAGCCAAGATCCATGGACCTTGCCAGCCTGATAATACCAGGCCACAGCAGTCTGTATATCTTGGCTGATTAACAAAAATAGGGGATCCCCTCGAAAAAAATTGGCGTGGGGTCCCCCCTATTTTTGTTAACCAGCCAGATGAAGAAAACCGCTGAGGCCTGGATTTTCAGGCTGTTAAGGAGCCAAGATCCATGGACCTTGCCAGCCTGATAATACCAGGCCACAGCAGTCTGCATATCTTGGCTGATTAACAAAAATAGGGGATCCCCTTGAAAAAAATTGGCGTGGGGTCCCCCTATTTTTGTTAACCAGCCAGATGAAGCAGACCGCTGAGGCCTGGATTTTCAGGCTGTTAAGGAGCCAAGATCCATGGACCTTGCCAGCCTGATAATACCAGGCCACAGCAGTCTGCATATCTTGGCTGATTAACAAAAATAGGGGATCCCCTTGAAAAAAATTGGCGTGGGGTCCCCCCTATTTTTGTTAACCAGCCAGATGAAGCAGACCGCTGAGGCCTGGTTTTTCAGGCTGGTAAGGATCCAATATCCATGGACCTTGCAAGCCTGATAATACCAGGCCACAGCAGTCTGCTTAGCTTGGCTGGTTAACAAAAATGGGGGATCCCCTCGAAAAAAAAACGGCGTGGGGATCCCCCCTATTTTTGTTAACCAGCCAAGTAAAATGCAGACTGCTGCGGCCTGGTATTAAAAGACTGTCAAGGCCCATGGATTTTGGCCCTCAACAGCCTGATAATACCAGGCTACAGCAGCCCCACATTTGGCGCATCAAAAGATGTGCCAATTGTGGCACTTTACCCGGCTCTTCCCACTTGCCCTGTAGCGGTGGCAAGCGGGGTAATAAGGGGTTATTGTCACCGTTGATTGCACGGTGACAATAAGCCCGGTTAATAATGGAGAGGCGTCAATAAGACACCGATCCATTATTAATCCCAAAGTTATTAAATGTATAAAAAAAAGACACAGCAAGAAAAAAGTCTTTTAATGAAATAAAAGAGACAACACAGTTTTCATTTCTTTTATTACTCTCTCATTCCTGCGACGCCATCGATCTCCTGTAAAAAAAGAAAAAAAACAAACCAACAGTATACCACCTGTCCGACGCAGTCCATAACGATAGTCCCACGACGATCCAGCTCTGCTACATCGCAATGACAGGCAGAGCCTGTCATTGCAACGCAGCACAGCTGATTACCTGCTTCCCCGGCGGTGACGTCATCGGACTGACTGCTTTACGGCCGCGATTACCCAGCAGTCACTGCAGTTATCGCGAGAAACTGCATGTGACCGCCGGGGAAAGAAGATGGCGGCCATGAAGCAGTGCAGGACGTGACCGCCGGAGATCTTCTGCCAGGTAAGTGCCGCTGACTCCTGACAGACCCGACCGACGGACACTGACAGTGACAGTGACAATCCCGATTCCGGTATCCGATAAGACGAAAATATCGGAACTCGGAATCGGAATTCCGATACAGCTAATATCGGCCGATACCCGATATTTGCAGTATCGGAATGCTCAACACTAACTGTCAGAGATTCCGCAGGTGGGCAGTGCTGACCAAATGGAATGACGACGCTTTGGCAGCCCTTTTTCGGAAGGGTCTGTCAGATAATGTAAAGGATGTTATGGTGGGATTCCCTGTCCCCTCTGGTCTCAATGATTCTATGTCATTAGCGATTCAAATTGACAGACGTTTGCGTGAGCGGAGAAGTATGCGTGGAATAGTGTTGCCTTGTGAACCTGCTTCTGAACCCATCCAGTGTGATAGAGTGGTTTCTGGGGCACAGCGTCATGAGTTTCGAAAGCGCAATGGGTTATGTTTCTACTGTGGTGATGCCTCTCATGCTATTTCAGTCTGCCCTAAGCGGGGAAGACGTTTTGCATGCTCAGTTGTCTTGGGTAGTGTTCAGACTAAGTTTTTATTAACTGTTACTCTGATATGCTCTCTGTCCTCATTTTCTGCTCAGGCTTTCGTTGATTCGGGAGCAGCTATTAACCTGATGGATTTTGATTTTGCTAAACGTTGCGGGTTTCCCTTGGTACCCCTACAGAAATCTATTCCCCTACTGGGGATCAATTCTACCCCTTTGGCTGAGAATAAACCGCAGTTCTCTACTCAGGTGATAATGAGGGTTGAACCTGATCATCAGGAGAGCTGCAAATTTTTGGTTCTGTATAATCTGCATGACATTATCGTGCTGGGTTTCCCTTGGTTACAGTCTCATAATCCTGTTTTGGATTGGAAATCTGTGTCTGTAACCAGTTGGGGCTGCCAATGTGTTAATACCAACACTCCTGTTTTTTCTGCTTCCCCCAGGCTCAGGATGTTCCTGACTTTTTGATTGATTTTTCTGATGTGTTTAGCGAAAGTAAATCTGCATCTTTGCCTCCCCATAGGAGCTATGACTGCGCTATTGAATTAGTGCCTGGTAGTAAATTCCCTAAAGGTCGCCTTTTTAACTTGTCTGTACCTGAACATGACGCTATGCGGTCTTATATCAAGGAGTCATTGGAGAAGGGTCATATCAGACCATCCTCTTCACCCTTAGGTGCCGGTTTTTTTCTTTGTGGCCAAAAAGGATGGTTCATTAAGGCCGTGTATTGATTATCGTCTTTTGAACAATATTACTGTGAAATATCAATATCCGTTACCCTTGATTTCTGACCTGTTTTCCAGGGTGAAAAACGCTACTTGGTTTACCAAGCTTGACCTCAGGGGGGCATATAACCTTATTCGCATTAAGCACGGGGATGAATGGAAGACGGCATTTAACACCCCTGAAGGGCATTTTGAGTACCTTGTGATGCCCTTTGGGCTCACTAATGCTCCTTCTGTCTTCCAGTCCTTCATGAATGACATTTTCAGGGATTTTGTGGATAAATTTCTGATTGTTTATTTGGATGATATATTGATTTTTTCTAATGACTGGGACTCTCATGTGAAACATGTTCGAACTGTATTCCAGATTTTGAGAGAGAATGCTCTGTATGTGAAGGGATCAAAGTGTCTTTTTGGCGTACAGAGGATCTCATTTTTGGGATTCATTTTGTCCCCATCTGTTATTGAAATGGACCCGGTCAAGGTTCAGGCCATCTGTGATTGGGTCCAACCTACTTCATTAAAGGCTCTTCAAAGATTTTTGGGTTTTGCCAATTTTTATCGTAAATTTATTGGTAATTTCTCGGTTATTGTTAAACCATTAACTGATTTGACCAAAAAGGGTTCTGATGTGGTGAATTGGCCTCCTGAGGCAGTCTCTGCATTTCAGGAACTTAAGCAGAGATTCACTTCTGCTCCTGTTCTACGGCAGCCTGATGTTTCTCTGCCATTTCAGGTGGAGGTTGATGCCTCTGAAATTGGGGCAGGTGCCGTTTTGTCCCAAAGAGATCCAGAGACCTCTAAAAGTAACCCTTGTGCCTTTTTCTCTCGAAAATTTTCTCCTACTGAACGTAATTATGACGTGGGTAATCGGGAGTTATTGGCCATGAAGTGGGCTTTTGAAGAGTGGAGACATTGGCTGGAGGGAGCCAAACATCAGGTGGTGGTCCTTACTGACCATAAGAATCTGGTTTATCTGGTATCTGCCAAGTGACTTAATCCTAGACAGGCCAGGTGGGCCTTGTTTTTCACACGTTTTAATTTTGTGGTTTCCTTTCTTCCTGGCACTAAGAATTTTAAGGTGGATGCCCTCTCGAGGAGTTTCCTTGCGGACTCTCCTGAGGTATCTGATCCTTCTGTTATTTTGAAAGAAGGTGTAGTTCTTTCCGCCATCTCGCCCAATTTGAGACTGGCTCTGGAGGGGTTTCAGGAGGATAGGCCCCAGCGCTGCCCTGTTGGGAAATTGTTTGTCCCGGACCAGTTGAAAAAGAGTGTGATGTCTGAGATTCATTGTTCCGCGTTGGCCGGTCATCCCGGAATTTTTGGTACCAGAGACTTGGTTAGTCGGTCCTTTTGGTGGCCTACCTTGTCTCGTGATGTCAGGGAATTTGTGCAGTCCTGCGGGACTTGCTCTCGCTCCAAGCCTTGCTCTCACTCTAGTGGTTTGTTGATGCCATTGCCTGTGCCCAAGAGACCATGGACCCATATCTCTATGGATTTCATTTCCGACCTCCTTGTTTCTCAGAGAATGACCGTCATCTGGGTGATTTGTGATAGGTTTTCCAAGATGATACATCTTGTGCCATTACCTAAGTTGCCTTCCTCCTCTGAATTGGTGCCTTTGTTCCTTCAGCACGTGGTTCGTTTACACGGCATTCCTGAGAACATTGTGTCTGACAGAGGAGTCCAGTTTGTTTCCAGATTTTGGAGGACCTTTTGTTCTAAGCTTGGTGTTCAGTTGTCTTTCTCCTCGGCGTTTCATCCTCAGACCAATGGTCAAACTGAGAGAACAAACCAGACATTGGAGACTTATCTAAGATGCTTTGTGTCTGCTGATCAGGATGACTGGGTCTCTTTTTGCCTTTGGCTGAGTTTGCTCTTAATAATAGGGCTAGCTCTGCCACTTTGATGTCTCCATTTTTCTGTAATTCTGGGTTTGACCCTCGATTTTCTTCAGGACAGACGGAGGCTTCTGCCTGTCCAGGTGTTGACTCTGTTGTTGAGTGTATGCAACAGATTTGAGACCAGGTAGTGGAGAGGTTGTCCCTCTCTCAGGAGAGGGCCCAGCGGTTTGCTAACCGGCATAGGACTGATGGTCCTCGGTTTAAAGTGGGGGACTTGGTCTGGTTGTCCTCAAAAAATATTCCTATGAGAGTGGCATCTCCTAAATTTAAGCCTAGGTTCATTGGACCTTATAAGATCATGGAGATTCTTAATCCTGTTTCTTTTCGTTTGCTTCTTCCAGGGACATTTAAGATCCATAACGTGTTCCACAAGTCCTTGTTGAAGAGGTTTGTTGAGCCAGTG
>JARQOD010000001.1:986685030-986728440 GCA_033576555.1 Oophaga sylvatica | reverse complement strand
CTGCTCCGGCTCCCCTTTTTCCTCCCCCGTTCTGCTCCGTGTCTCCGTCCTCCCCCCTTTTCTGCTCCATGCTCTCCATCCCCCCCCCCTTGCCCTCCCCGTGTCTCCTCCTCCCCCTTCTGCCCGGGGCTCTCCTCCCCCCCCCCCATCCTGCTCCTTTCCTTGTCCTCCCCCATGCCCCCTCATCCCCTCCTCTACTCCCCCCCCCGTGACATCGCTGAACGCCCACCCGGAAATCCTGCGTTTCCCGGCTTCCTGGCTCTCCAGCGCTGAGGGTGACGAAAATATGCTCTTTAAGGCCTGAAAAAGGGGCCACCCCCATGGGGGTGGCGTCGGTCCTATTACATGATTTTAATGAGGGGGTTTATTATCACCGCTCAGCGTGGAAGCGGCAGGAACCCGGGGGGAGAACCAGGATTGGGGGACGTTCGCGTGGCTGGGAGGGTGAGTATGATGCCCAGCCACCGGCTCCTCCCCGCACCCCCCTTGATCCAACACTGAGGGGATACCAGGGCTATGGGGTACTCCGGACCCGGGCCCCCAATGATTTCTATGGGAGTTGCACTGGCAGCGGGACTCGGTCGTGGCCCTGGCAGCAAGCGGGGGGGATTTTTACGGGGGATTATTGGAAGGTAGTTCTGACGCCCCGGGGTTCTGATAAATTGGACCAGCGTGTTTAAAAGATTTCAAGGGGATGTTTGGGGGCAGCTGGGTGGTAGGTCTCCCACAGGTGAGATGGTCCCGGGAATCTATGGGATGTGTGTAGCCCTGGTGTGAAGGCACACGCAGTACCCTGGAGGATGTGTGGAGAGTTAGCAGTTTAATGCTCAATGAACATTCATTCCAACACACTTAGACACGCCCACAGGTATAAAGTCTAGTCACAGGGAGTGTTCAGAGGAGTTCAGTCAGTGACTCGAAGGAGTCAGGAAGTGCAGTCTGTGTGCAGTTCAGAGAAGTGGAGGCCAGTAAAGGTGGGCCAGATCACCTCAGCCTGGTCAGAGCTGTGCCCCACTGATAGACGGACTGAGACATCTGAAAAGAAGAGAGAGGGAGTTGCAGAGATACTTCAGTCTCCTGTCCCAAGGACAGTGAAGGTTCAGAGACGTGCTCCTGCCTAGAGGATTACTGAGATTCTGGCAACAAGCTCAAGAAAGAAGTTAAGAAAGGGACTGACTTTTATAACCTTTGAAGTGAGGAATGCTTATGCTACAAGCGCGGACAAGGCGAAAGGCACAGTGGTAGGAATTCTGAGTGCTATAGGATTGGAGAAGTCCTGCACATTGTCACGGTCACTGGGGACCGAAGCATCACTATGCTTCACGCATAGTGGTAGAAAAACCAGAGGCTTACTGGACCTTAGGTAACAGAAAGCAGCCCTTGGAGTGTCGGTACGTAACTGGGGTCAGGGGGAGTGAGAACCTTGAGCCTGATCAGCAAGAATAGGAACTCAGCTCTCTCATAGGAAGGCTCCGACCACAAAACTGACCGGGCAGTACAGCTTTGAAATAGCTGGAGTTTATAGAGGGAACTACGCTTTATGCTGGTTGGACTCATCATTGTGAAAGTAAAGGAGGCCCCTAACTTGTCCAGCTGCTACCTCAAAACACATTCTCCATTGGATCAGCCTCCCTGGGACCTGCCTTACCATCTTACAAGTAAAAGGTATGGAAAGACGCTGACGGTGTGAGACTGAGTTATTTAATTGCATGCCTGCACAACCCCACCATAACCATCGACCTGAGGGAAGAGTCCCACCTGTAGGGGACCCGACATCTAGCTGCCTCACCATCCCCTCAGAGATCTACAGCAGCGCTGGTACAAATTACCAGAGACTACGGTGGCGTCACGAACTGTAAATATATCAAATCCCCTGTAAATATTCCCCCCCAACATACGCCAGACCGCCAGGGCCACAGACCGAGCCACCGCTACCCGTGACAACCCCATAGACTTCCATGGGCTCGGCTCTGAGTACCCCATTGCCCTGGTAATCCACAATTGTGGTGGCGGGTCGATACAACTTGGCGTCACGAACAGGATGCGAAACTCGCAAAATTGCGAGCCCTGTGTGCCTGTGGAGGTGTTTTTTGTGTAAAAGGACTGTTTGCACTTTTGGCGCCAAAATCGCCATCTTTGTCGCCATATTCGCGCCCTCAGGCGCTGGAGAAGAAGGTGGGCGTGGATTCGTGGGCGTGTGCCCCCCAGTGGCGCGAAGAGAATGCCTGCCCTCTCAAAGTGCTACTACAACATGCGATCCTGCCCTACAGCAAAGGAGGTCCGCCTCCTCTTCACCTTCCCTGCGAAGAGGAGGAGACGCAAACCCCGCCTCCACGGAAGAGACCGGACGTCTCTAAAAGAAGAAGAGAGACGGTTCTGGAACATCATGGAAGCAGGACGTGTGCAGCCGAGCAGGGAAACGGAGGAAGGCAGGCCCCGTTCCCCAGCCAAGCTGCCACTAGAACCGGAACCATCCGTGATCCTGCACCTGCAGCAAGCATTGCTGGAAATTAAAGAAGAAAATGCGAAACTGAAAAGATGATTTTGCAACAGCCTGGCATGGAGGAGATCGAGAGACGCCGGCGTACCCTGATGCAGCGGCGGCTGTGGGACGCGGTGATCTCTCCCTTCGATGACCCCTCACGACTGGAACTTCCAAAATTTCTGCTGCCCAGGCTAAGGAGCAACCGGAGGCTGCCCCCGAAAGTACCGACCCTGATCCCACCGGTGAAGCGGTGGAGGCGAAGGAGGTTGAGGAGGTACCGCCAGTTCCGGAACGCCCGCCCGGCCAGGAGGCCGCAGCAGAGGATCGATCCCCGATAGGGACACCGGAGGGTCCTGTCCGTCGTTACCAGACGTGGACTGGGACGAGATGGCGCGCCTGGATGACGCCGCCTACACCGCCCAGTGGGAACGTGAGTGGCAGCGTCGCGAGGAGGAACAGCGACGCCGGCAGGAGGAAGAACAGGAGGCTCAGCGCAACCGACAGCGGCAGCATGCAGAGCTGATCGCGGACAAGGAAAGTGTCGTCGAGAAAAAGGTACTCTGAGGGAACCGCGGCGGCAGGGGTGTGTGACAGAGTTCCAGCTCCGGAAGGGCTGGGGCTTCATCAGGGAACCGGGCCTCTACCCAGGGGTCTTTGTCAGCAGACGCGACGTAGAATCCCACCTACCGCAAGGCCACCCCGGGAGGGACCTAATTAATGGAGACATTGTCACATATACACGGCACTGGGGTATGAAGGGATGGTATGCCCTTAACGTCACAATCGTCCGTGACCCGTCCCCGACGCAGGTAACGTCACCACTACCGCAGCGTCCCCGTCTCAAGCTCAAACAGCACCAGGCCGTGCCCCAGCATCGCCCCTGCAGGCTCCTCGCAAATGGAGGCAACACCTGTATACTCTGCACTAACTTATCCTTCTGCATCGCAACCTGCGACCCAGACCACATCTCAATCAGCAGTTTACACGACGACGCGCACGGCGACTATTTCTGCATCACGAGAGCAAGTGGCCATTACAGTAACGCAAACAGCGTCTCATAAAGCGAAAGCACCCGTTGCGCCCCTAGAGGTTCGTACGAGAACTGTAGCGACTCAAACCCCAATAACAGGTCACGACTTGTTAGTCATGGGATCTAGGGACCATCGCATTGTTCCAGCCCCCGGGATGGAAAGTGTAACCGAAGTTAACAAAGAAATGTGAAGAACGGTAGGACCCAGACAGGGTTTACCGCAACTAAGAAGATGTACATAAGTTTTTATAAAAGTGAGGATAGTTTGCACAGTTAATATGAATATATAATGTTTATATATATTGTTAAAAATAGAATGCCCGGCTGGGTAAGCAGATAAAAAGTTTTTGCACTTTATTATGATATGATATAAATATGTTTCTTATTATGGACTCAGAGGCTGAGGACTGTGCCAGCCCAGAACTTATCCTGTAAATAGTTGCGCTTCGGTGCATAATATTGGTTTTACATAAAACCACCACAACTACCTCTGAATAATAAAACCCGTGTGGTGTGGCACTGAGTGAGGTCTGCATTCATATGTCCTGCAGCCCACCCAGGACCCACGTTGAAGGTTTGGTGCGGGTCCTTCACAAGAATTTTGTCATCTATGTATATGAAAATGTATATTTAATATTTTGTATTTTTCTATATTTAATGTTTTGTTTGCAACGTTCAAGAAATCCTTACCTCCCGGAGGGGAAGAGTTAATGTTAATATTTAATGCATAAACAAAATTGTCTCTTTGTATTTCACAGCCCGGGAGTGCTGTCGTTTACCATGGGGGAATGTGTAGCCCTGGTGTGAAGGCACACGCAGTACCCTGGAGGATGTGTGGAGAGTTAGCAGTTTAATGCTCAATGAACATTCATTCCAACACACTTAGACACGCCCACAGGTATAAAGTCTAGTCACAGGGAGTGTTCAGAGGAGTTCAGTCAGTGACTCGAAGGAGTCAGGAAGTGCAGTCTGTGTGCAGTTCAGAGAAGTGGAGGCCAGTAAAGGTGGGCCAGATCACCTCAGCCTGGTCAGAGCTGTGCCCCACTGATAGACGGACTGAGACATCTGAAAAGAAGAGAGAGGGAGTTGCAGAGATACTTCAGTCTCCTGTCCCAAGGACAGTGAAGGTTCAGAGACGTGCTCCTGCCTAGAGGATTACTGAGATTCTGGCAACAAGCTCAAGAAAGAAGTTAAGAAAGGGACTGACTTTTATAACCTTTGAAGTGAGGAATGCTTATGCTACAAGCGCGGACAAGGCGAAAGGCACAGTGGTAGGAATTCTGAGTGCTATAGGATTGGAGAAGTCCTGCACATTGTCACCGGTCACTGGGGACCGAAGCATCACTATAGCTTCACGCATAGTGGTAGAAAAACCAGAGGCTTACTGGACCTTAGGTAACAGAAAGCAGCCCTTGGAGTGTCGGTACGTAACTGGGGTCAGGGGGAGTGAGAACCTTGAGCCTGATCAGCAAGAATAGGAACTCAGCTCTCTCATAGGAAGGCTCCGACCACAAAACTGACCGGCAGTACAGCTTTGAAATAGCTGGAGTTTATAGAGGGAACTACGCTTTATGCTGGTTGGACTCATCATTGTGAAAGTAAAGGAGGCCCTAACTTGTCCAGCTGCTACCTCAAAACACATTCTCCATTGGATCAGCCTCCCTGGGACCTGCCTTACCATCTTACAAGTAAAAGGTATGGAAAGACGCTGACGGTGTGAGACTGAGTTATTTAATTGCATGCCTGCACAACCCACCATAACCATCGACCTTGCGGAAGAGTCCCACCTGTAGGGGACCCGACATCTAGCTGCCTCACCATCCCCTCAGAGATCTACAGCAGCGCTGGTACAAATTACCAGAGACTACAGGTGGCGTCACGAACTGTAAATATATCAAATCCCCTGTAAATATTCCCCCCCAACATACGCCAGACCGCCAGGGCCACAGACCGAGCCACCGCTACCCGTGACAACCCCATAGACTTCCATGGGCTCGGCTCTGAGTACCCCATTGCCCTGGTAATCCACAATTGTGGTGGCGGGTCGATACAGATGATGCAGGGGGTAGATAATAATTCAGTCACACACAATACAGCTTCTTTTCATACCTTTTACTGGTAGATGGTTCAAGAAGATCCCGGGGAGCTGGTCGGGGTGGAGAATGCACATTCGGGTAACCGCTGAGCAGGTTAGAGGCCTCCTTAACTTCTATATGTATGTGAGTCCTAACTTGCGTGAAGCGAAGTTAACTCTGCAATCTCCAGCTTTCTCAATAGCTGACAAGCCCGGCCAATATTGTGGTGGAGCCTTCTGAGTGGTGAGAACAGAGTCCTTCTATGCAGGGCCCTGCTAAAAGTCCTTGTTCCTCCTGACTCCGATTACGTATCGACACTTAGGGCTGCTCTCTGCGACCTGTAGTCCAGATGCCTCCGGTTATCTTGTTACTATGCTTGAAACACTAGCAACGCTTCGGACTCCGGTGTCCGGTGATTTAGTGCAGGCAATCCAATACCTGAAGCACTTCTCTCTCTGTCTTCTCCACTATGCCCTTCGCCCTGCTCTCGCTCTTAGCATAAGCACTTGTGGCTTCGATGGTAATGTCAGCTTTCTTCTAGAGCTCACTGACTAGCTCTCAGTATCCTCCAAGTCCAGACTGGACTGAGACTGAACTGCACTGTCCTCAGACAGGAAACTTGAATCAGCTCTGCCACGTGTCACTCCCTCTTATACCCCTAGTGGGTGTGTCTGAAAGTGTGAGTGAAGTGAATGATAACAAGCTTTTGCGGTTACCTTCCTGTGCATTCTCCTGGATTTTTGTGTGCCTTACATAGCTGGGCCACACATCCCCCTTGGTTAAACACAGCACTCCCGGGCTGTAAAAGAGAAAAAGAAAACATTTTTGTTTTGCATTAACATCAAAATTTTAACACTTCCCATCCGGGAGGTAAGACTTCTTGAACGTTACATTTTGTACATGGACATATAAAAGTATCAAAGTATCAAACATTCTCATAAATACAAGACAAATTCTTGTGGAGGACCCGCACCAAAAACCTCCCACGTAGGTCCTGGGTGGGCTGCAGGACTTCTGACTGCAGACCTCACTCTAGGCCACACCATACGGGTTTTTCTTCAGAGGTAGATAGCAATGGTTTTGTGTAAAACCAAGATAAGGCACCGTGGTGCAAACTATTTACATCAAAGTTTTTGGGCTGGCACAGTCCACAGCCACGCAGTCCATGCATGAGAAAAGACATATTTCAAGACATATAAATAGAAATCACATTAATACTTGTTCAAACTTTATACATTTTTCTGTTGCAATAAACCCTGTCTGGGTCTGGCTAACTAATTTACTAGGACTACTCCTGATAGCGAATAGGTAGTTTTCCTTTAGTGATACGTTCTGACCTGCGTGGGGTAGCGTCAGGTATATTAGTCTCTAACCTTTCTGTTCTGCGTAACGGCAAACTATAGATACGACTCCACCTCTCTAGGGACCTGGCAAGCATGCTAGTGACTGGACGAGGCGGTACTGCTTCACCAGCTTCACCAGGGGATTCCACTTCTTGTGGTGCTGCTTCTTGCGGGTTCACTTCTTGGGGTTCCAATGGTTGAGGGTCTGCCGGAATAGGTCCTTCTGGAACTGGCTCATCTGGCACAATTGGTATGACTGGTTGTAGAAACTCCTCTTGCGGTTGATAAAACTGCAGCACAGGAATAATTACAGCATCTCCCAGTCTGGGCCAATCCGCAGGTAAATCTCCCAAATCCGTGTGTATGACCGCTTCATCATTTTCTTTCTGAAGGACAACAGGGTTTTCTTCACGAAGCTTTAATGGGCCAGGACACAACTTTAAATGATCTCTAGATACAGTTGCCGTCGTTTTTCCTCCATCCTTGCTAATGGTACAGACCTTTCTGTTATCAAAATTGGAATTTTGCACGACATATGGCTCCTGTTCCCACTGATCATCCAATTTGTGCAGTCTTCTTTTCCTTTTGAGCACCATTTCTCCAGGCATAAGAGGCGTAGCGGGAGCATTTTTGTTATAGTTCATCTCTTGCTTTTCTCTTACTTTGTTGAGACTGTTTTCTACGCAGGCTTGTACTCTCTTGTACTGTTCTTGTCGAGTGGTGTCCCAATCTTCAGCACTGTCATCAGCCTCCGGTTTTCTTGCTGCTGTCTCTGCTGTCAGATCTTTGACAGGGGCGACCACCAGAAATTTGGAATAGTGATCCACCATGGTCAGGGCATATGAGTAGCCTGACCTGCTTGAGGACAACTTGACGTGATCCAATGCCACGATTTCCAGGGGACGAGTCGTCCGGATAGGCTGCAAGGGTGCCTTCTGACTATGATAGTCTTTTCGTCTGAGGCCACAGGGTCCACAGTTCCGGCACCACTTCTCGATGGAGCTGCGCATCCCTACCCAGTAGAACCGACACCTCAACAGGGTCTCCAACTTTTTCCAGCCAAAGTGTCCTGCTTGATCGTGGTACGCTTCCAGCACCATTTGGATGTCTGCTCTGGGGACCACTATCTGCCAAACCATCTCATGGGTCCTTGGATCAACGTATCTCCTGCACAACTTCTCTCGGTATATGAACAACCGGCTTCTCTCATTCCACAGGAGCTTCGCTGGTACGGGTGCGTCTTTCTCCAAGGAGGAACCTTCCTGTTTTATCAACTCCTTGATACGGCTGACCACGGGATCGCTGTCCTGAGTTTCCTTCCAGCTGTGATGAGGTAAAGGGTTCAACATCTCACCACACTGCTTTCTGTAGACTCGTTGCTCTTGGACCATCCCATTTCGGTGGAACGCAGGTAGCTCGATTTCTTCCAGATCATCTGATTCTTCCGCCGTGTCAGATTCATGCGGCATTCTGGACAAGGCGTCCGCGTTAGCATTTTTACGGCCCGCTCTGTACTTGATGGTAAACTGATAATTTGACAGCCGAGCCATCCAACGTTGCTCCATGGCTCCCAGCTTGGCTGTTTCAAGGTGCGTCAAGGGGTTGTTGTCCGTGTACGCAGTGAACTTGTTGGAGGCAAGATAATGTTTAAATCTTTCGGTAATGGCCCAGACCAGCGCCAGGAACTCCAGCTTGAAGCTGCTATAGTTTTCCTGATTCCTCTCAGTTGGCCTGAGTTTTCTGCTGGCATATGCGATGACTTTTTCTTGGCCGTTCTGCTTCTGACTGAGGACCGCTCCTAACCCTTTGTTACTGGCATCTGTGTATAGCAGGAACGGTTGGCTGTAATCTGGGTAGGCTAGGATTTAATCGCCGGTCAAGATCTCTTTCATCTCTTTGAATGCCTCAGCTTGTTCTTTTCCCCAATTGAATGGAGGGTTTCTGCTCTTAAGAGGTTGTCCTACCAGGAGGTCCTGCAAAGGCGCCGCTTTCTTAGTGTAATCTTTTACAAACCTCCTGTAGTAACCTGTTAGTCCCAGGAACTGACGCACCTCCTTTAGATTCTTCGGCTCTGGCCATTTCTGGATGGCTGTGACCTTCTCGGGGTCCGGCGCTACTCCTTCGGAGCTGACAATATGCCCCAAGTATTGTACCTTTCGTTTGAGCAGATGGCATTTGGAGGGCTTCAGTTTCATCCCATACTTGGACAGTGACTCGAATACCTCTGCCAGGTGCTTCAGATGATCTTCATATGTCTTGGAGTACACGATTACGTCGTCCAGGTACAGCAGCACAGTTTCGAAGTTGAGATGCCCCAGGCAGCTCTCCATCACTCTCTGGAATGTTCCTGGGGCACTGCTGAGGCCGAACGGCATTCTGTCAAACTCGCAGAGTCCCATTGGGGTGGTGAAAGCAGTTTTCTCCCGATCCTCCTCAGCCACAGCTACTTGCCAGTACCCACTAGTAAGGTCGAGGGTAGAAAAGTAGTTAGCCGTTTTCAGAGCAGCTAAGGATTCCTCTATGCGTGGTAATGGGTATGCATCTTTATGTGTTATACGATTTGCTTGCCTATAATCTACACACATTCGCATGCTACTGTGTAGCCCTGGTACACAATACCAGGAGGATGAGTGGAGAGGTAACAGTTAAGGTCTCTTCATGACATCATGTACACTTCTGACACACCCAGTAGGGGTGTGGAAGGGAGTGATTTCTAGTCAGTCAGTGTCCGGACTTCAGAGTGAGAAGTCAGTTTCCTGTCCTTGGACAGAGTTGACGTGTCCAGTTTAAGTCTATCATCAGTTCAGAAAGTGGAGTCTGGTGTAGGTGTCTGTATACACCTTAGCCTAGTCAGAGCTGTGCCCCACTGGAAGAAAGACTGAACTATCTATTAAGAGACAAGCAAGGCGAAGGGCAAAGTGGAAGGAAGATAATTGGAAAAGTGCTTTTGACTTGGAAAAGTCCTGCACGTTGCAACCGGTTACTGGGGACCGAAGGATCACTATTGTACAGCATAGTGAAGAGAAAACCAGGAATCTACCGGACCCTAGGTCGCGGCAGACAAGCCCCATATAGTCAGAACGTAGCTGGAGTCAGGGGGTGTGAAGACTTTGAGTTAGTGCACGACAAGAAAAGGATTCAGCTCCCTCGCAGGAAGGCTTCTAACACAAATCTGACTGGGCAGGAACAGCTAAAGATTAGCTGGAATCATAGAGAGGACTACGCTTCAGGCTGGTCGTACTCAGCTTCATTGGAAAGTAAAGGAGGCCCTAACTTGCTTAGCTGTTGCCTCAAAGCTCATCCTCCATCAACCCCATCAGCCTCCCTGGGACCTGCCTTATCATCTTGCAAGTAAAGGTATGGAAAGACGTTGACTGTGTGAGACTGAGTTATTATTGCATGCCTGCACAATCCCTACCTAACTACCGACCTGAGGGAAGAGTCCCACCTGTAGGGGACCCGACATCTAGCTGCCTCACCATCCCCTCAGAGATCTACAGCAGCGCTGGTACAAATTACCAGAATACTACAGGTGGCGTCACGAACTGTACATAAATCAATCCCCTGTAAATATATCCCCAACATACGCCAGACCGCCAGGGCCACAGACCGAGCCACAGCTACCTGTGACAAAATCCCCATAGACTTATACGGGCTCGGCTCTGAGTACCCCATTGCCCTGGTAACCCACAATTGTGGTGGCGGGTCGACACAACTAACTTGGCGTCACGAACAGGATACCAAACTCGCGAAATTGCGAGCCCTGCGTGCCTAAGAACTTGTTTTTGTGAAAAGGACTGTTTGCACTTTTGGCGCCAAAATCGCCATTTTTGTCGCCATATTCGCGCCCTCAGGCGCTGGAGAAGAAGGTGGGCGTACCTTCGTGGGCGTCTACCCCCTGTGGCGCGAAGAAAATGCCTGCCCTCTCAAAGTGCTACTATAACATGCGGTCCTGCCCTACAGCAAAGGAGGTCCGCCTCCTCTTCACCTTCCCTGCGAGGAGGAGGAGACGCAAACCCCACCTCCACGGAAGAGACCGGATGTCTCCGCAGAAAGAAAAAAGAATCTTCTGGAACGTGATGGAGGCAGGACGTGCGCAGCCGAGTGGGGCAGCGGAGGCAGGCAGGCCCCGGGCCCCCGTCAAGCTGCCATCGGCATCGGAGACTTGTGCCGTCCTGCACCTGCAACAGGCGTTGTTGGAGCTTCAGGAGGAGAACGCACGCCTAAAGATGTTCCAACCTGGCCTGGAGGAGATAGAGAGACGCCGCTGTAACCTGCTGAAGTGGCAAATGACGAACACGGCGTCCCCTCCCCTCAACGAACCCCCACGATTCCAAAAACCGAAAAGTCTGCTGCTCAAGGCGAAGGAGCAACCGGAGGCTGCCCCCGAAAGTACCGTTCCCGATCCCACTGGTGAAGCGGTGGATGCGGAGGAGGTTGAGGAGGTACAGCCAATCCCGGAACGCCCGCCCGGCCAAGAGGCCGCAGCAGATTATCGGTCCCCGGCAGGGACACCGGAGGGGTCCTGTCCGTCACTACCAGATGTGGACTGGGACGAAATGGCGCGCCTGGATGACGTCGCCTACACCGCCCAGTGGGAGCAAGAATGGCGGAGTCGTGAGAAAAAGAGGCGCCAGCAGGAGGAAGAGCGGGAAATACAGAAGAACCGCCAGCGACAGTTTGCTGAGCTGATTGCCGACAAGGAGACTGTCCGTCGCGACAAAGGTACCTTACGGGAACCGCGGCGGCGGGGGTGTGTGGCTGAGTTCCAGCTCCGGAAGGGCTGGGGCTTTATCCGAGAACCGGGCCTCTACCCAGCGGTCTTCGTCAGCAGGCGTGACGTGGAATCTCACCTGCCACAAGGCCATCCCGGGAGGGACTTAGTAAACGGCGACATAGTCACCTATACGCGGCATTGGGGAATGAAGGGGTGGTATGCCCTGAACGTCGCCATCGTCCGCGACCCCGTCCCAGACGCAGGTACCGTCACCATTACCGCAGCGTCCCCGGTTCCAGCTCAAGCAGCATCCGGCCGTGCCCCAGCATCGCCCCCTGTAAAGTCATCGCAACTAGCGACCCAAAGTTCATCGCAAGTTCAAGTCACCTCTTCATCGCCACATGCGACCCAATCTAGATCGCAATCCCTAACGCGGTCTATATCATTAACAGTAATTGAGACGCAATCGGTGTCATGTGGAGAGACTGTACCAGTTGCGCCCTGGAGGTTCGCACCAGAACTGTTGCGACCCAGACCCTGATCGCAGCACATGATTTGCTGGTCTTGGGATCAAGGGCTCATTGCATCGTTCCAGCCCCCGGGGTGGAAAATGTAGTGGAAAATGTAGTGGAAAAAGTATTTGCAGAAAAAGAATAAATAGTAAAGAGTTGGTGAGATCCATATCGGGTCTACCATCAGTACTATAGCAGAAAGTTTAAAATGTTTTTGGAAAAAGTTTTGCACAAGTTATATATAATGAATATATATATTTCTAGTTATAGAATGCCCGGCTGGGTAATTGGTAATTGATAGATGATAATTGATAATTGATAGATGAAAAACAGTTGCACTTTTGATAATGTGATTTATTATGTCTTTCTTTATAAATGGACTTTTGAGGTTAAGGACTATGCTAACCGGAACATTCTTGTATATAGTTGCACTCCGGTGCCCTATCTTGGTTTTACAAAAACCATCCATATCTACCTCTGAAAAACAAAACCCGTATGGTGTGGCACTGAGTGAGGTCTGCAATTGGACGTCCTGCAGCCCACCCAGGACCCACGTTGAAGGTTTGGTGCGGGTCCTTCACAAGTATATTTGTAAATTTATTTATTGAATGACATTTGATACTATTTGTATTTTTGTATTAAAGTTTGTAACGTTCAAGGTGTTCTCACCTCCCGGATGGGAAGATGTTATTGTTTAATGTTTATTGTATGAACAAAAATGTCTCTTTATATTTTACAGCCCGGGAGTGCTGTCGTTTACCATGGGGGAATGTGTAGCCCTGGTACACAATACCAGGAGGATGAGTGGAGAGGTAACAGTTAAGGTCTCTTCATGACATCATGTACACTTCTGACACACCCAGTAGGGGTGTGGAAGGGAGTGATTTCTAGTCAGTCAGTGTCCGGACTTCAGAGTGAGAAGTCAGTTTCCTGTCCTTGGACAGAGTTGACGTGTCCAGTTTAAGTCTATCATCAGTTCAGAAAGTGGAGTCTGGTGTAGGTGTCTGTATACACCTTAGCCTAGTCAGAGCTGTGCCCCACTGGAAGAAAGACTGAACTATCTATTAAGAGACAAGCAAGGCGAAGGGCAAAGTGGAAGGAAGATAATTGGAAAAGTGCTTTTGACTTGGAAAAGTCCTGCACGTTGCAACCGGTTACTGGGGACCGAAGGATCACTATTGTACAGCATAGTGAAGAGAAAACCAGGAATCTACCGGACCCTAGGTCGCGGCAGACAAGCCCCATATAGTCAGAACGTAGCTGGAGTCAGGGGGTGTGAAGACTTTGAGTTAGTGCACGACAAGAAAAGGATTCAGCTCCCTCGCAGGAAGGCTTCTAACACAAATCTGACTGGGCAGGAACAGCTAAAGATTAGCTGGAATCATAGAGAGGACTACGCTTCAGGCTGGTCGTACTCAGCTTCATTGGAAAGTAAAGGAGGCCCCTAACTTGCTTAGCTGTTGCCTCAAAGCTCATCCTCCATCAACCCCATCAGCCTCCCTGGGACCTGCCTTATCATCTTGCAAGTAAAGGTATGGAAAGACGTTGACTGTGTGAGACTGAGTTATTATTGCATGCCTGCACAATCCCTACCTAACTACCGACCTGAGGGAAGAGTCCCACCTGTAGGGGACCCGACATCTAGCTGCCTCACCATCCCCTCAGAGATCTACAGCAGCGCTGGTACAAATTACCAGAATACTACAGGTGGCGTCACGAACTGTACATAAATCAATCCCCTGTAAATATATCCCCAACATACGCCAGACCGCCAGGGCCACAGACCGAGCCACAGCTACCTGTGACAAAATCCCCATAGACTTATACGGGCTCGGCTCTGAGTACCCCATTGCCCTGGTAACCCACAATTGTGGTGGCGGGTCGATACACTACCATCCTTTTTCTTAACTAGAACTAGAGGTGCTGCCCAGGGGCTACAACTATCCCTTATCACCCCAGCTTGCTTCATGTCACGCAGCATTTCCTTAGCTTTCTGATAGTGGGCTGGAGGTATAGGCCTATACCGCTCTTTGATGGGAGGATGGCTGCCTGTAGGGATATGATGCTGTACTCCCTTAATTGTCCCAAAATCAAGTGGGTGCTTGCTAAATACTTGTGCGTACTCTTGTACCACCCGTAGTACCCCCTGTTTCTGGTGGACGGAAATAGAGTCTGTCCCAATATGAAGCTGCTGACACCAGTCCGCTACCGGGGTTGCCGGACCATTATCCTCCGCTGGTTGGCGGGAGGCTAAGGACTCGGTTGTGAGGATAGAATTGTTATCTACGGCATGTAATTTAGCAACTGTAGCATAACGTGGCAAATTTACTTCATCGTCCCCCCAGTTGAGAAGTCGTACTGGTACTCTCCCATTTATTACTTCCACTACCCCTCTAGCAATCATGAGTGTAGGTCTGTGTTCTGAGCGATGGGGTTCTACTACTGCTTGGTAGTTCTGTCCTCTCAGACCCATGGCTGCTCTACACCATATTAACATTTCGCTCATTGGGGGTATTACAATGGGGTTCGAGTCTGTGACCCGTACATTACCGATTTCACCATCTGTAAGCTTCGCTTGCTGCTGGCACATCAGGGCCCGGATCTCCCTCTGGATCACTCCCTTCTGCTTTGGCCTGGCAATTTCAGCGAGCTGTTGGAGCAAAAACACAACTTCTCCCAGACAGTTACTGATAACGTTAGTACTTAGTATCACATTTAAGGCATTCTCCTCATTTACAGTCTTTACCACTAGAAGTCCCTGATCCTTCAGCTCCACCCTGCCCACTTTTACGTTTACATTTTTGGCTCCAATTACTTCAACAGGGAGACCATTGGTGGCGTACACTGTCAAGTCAGGGCTTGGGGGCTGGAGACTGTCCATGGACCAAAATTTATTGTAAAGGACGTCAGGTATGATGGTCACCTGAGATCCCGTGTCCAGCAGTGCAGGGATTGCAATCCCGTCCAGAATCATGGACAGGTAGGGCCGTCCACCCACGAACCTGCGGTTCCAGTCTAAGGGGCCTGATGAGTCTACTCCTGGGTGTTGGCCCTCTGACCCAGGATCGGCTCGTTTAAAGGACATTGCTGAGCCATATGACCTTTTTGATTGCAGCGGTAACAGATGATCTCTCGGCGAGGATGGTGTTGATCAGGAGTCGCTCCTGGGGGTGGCGTGGTCCTCCTACGGTGAGGCGACGTCCTCCATTTCCTCCGGTTCATCCAAGGGACATCCTCCGGACAGTCGGCTAGTAGAATCTTTCCTCCTTCCTCTTTCGGCAGTTGCAGGGCATCCATTACAGTGGCCAAGTTCTTAGTCAGTTGGCGCACTTCTGAGCGCAGACATTCCAACTCACTAGGGGGCGCCACCTGCGTTTTAGCTTCTGCCACCTGCGGGGAAAAGGTGGGTACTGCCGGCTTTAGAGTGGCTTCACCCGGATGATACTGATTTGCCACCTCTGACTTTTCCAAGGGTCGCAGTCCTTTTATTGCCATGTCCTTTAGGGCATCAAAGGTGGCATCTGGATGATCCAAGGACCACCAGTTTACAGTCCTCCTTTCCTCTGGAGACCTCAGTCCCCGCACGAATTGCTCTTTCAACATTTGGCTCTCGTCAATGGGACTTGTGGGGTTAGCCTGTTTGAGAGCTCGCAGGGCCCCCTGTAGTCGGCAGGCGTAGTCCCTAATACTGTCACCCGGTTTCTGGAAGCACTGATAAAATGCCATCCGGAGATCCGTTTCTGTGCGATCCTCAAAGATGGCCTGTAGCTTTAAGAGAATCGCAGGTACCGACTCCTGGTCTGCAATGGGCCAAGTCTCTACTTCTCTCTCAGCCGCACCAGCTAACTGTCCTATTACCACAGCAGCTTTTTGCTTTTCAGTCATTGAGTACATATCCAAAATACTACATATTTTCCTTTTAAACCCTGGCAGGGTGTCGGGCTCGCCGCTGTACTGGGGGAGCCACTTCGCTCCTGGCATGTATGGGAGCGTTAGCGGCATGAGCGGGACCACCGGGCCAGGTGAGGGGCCCGCACCTCCATCCTGCACTACAACGCCAAGCGGTGGGCTATTGGGGCCACGGCGGGGGCCGCTCCGTCTGCTGGTTGCTGTGACATATTGATGCCCCCTTGGTTAATCTGAGCCTACCTCTTTCACAGGCTGCAGCGTCGCAGGCACAGCGGTGGAGACAGGACCTTTGTCGCTGGCGCTCTGATGCTAGAGCCTTCACTTCCTGTTTCACAGGACCTGTGGCTGAGTCAGAGTTGGGGTCGTGTCCAGGCAACAGCGCGCTCTTTCAGGTACGCCCCCCTTCTTCACCAGCGCCTGAGGGCGCGAATATTGCGGTAAAGATGGCGGTATTATGGCGCCAAACACAGCAAACAGTCTTTTTCACTAAACAGTTCAATAGGCAACACAGGACTCACAATTGCAAGCTTCGAATCCTGTTCGTGACGCCAAAAAGCTGACTCGCACCACACTGAGGTGGATACCAGGGCTATGGGGTACTCGGAGCCGAGCCCAATGATTTCTATGGGAGTTGTCACTGGCAGCGGGACTTAGTCCGTGGCCCTGGCAGTCAAGCGATGGGGGATATTTACAGGGGATTATTAGGATAGGTAGTTAGTGACGCCACCTGTGGTATCTGATCAATTGGACCAGCGCTGCTATAAGGATCTTCACAGGGGATGTTATGGGGGCAGCTGGGTGGTAGGTCTCCCACAGGTGAGACTGGTCCCTGGAAGTCTATGGTGATGATGCAGGGGGTAGATAATAATTCAGTCACACACAATACAGCTTCTTTTCATACCTTTTACTGGTAGATGGTTCAAGAAGATCCCGGGGAGCTGGTCGGGGTGGAGAATGCACATTCGGGTAACCGCTGAGCAGGTTAGAGGCCTCCTTAACTTCTATATGTATGTGAGTCCTAACTTGCGTGAAGCGAAGTTAACTCTGCAATCTCCAGCTTTCTCAATAGCTGACAAGCCCGGCCAATATTGTGGTGGAGCCTTCTGAGTGGTGAGAACAGAGTCCTTCTATGCAGGGCCCTGCTAAAAGTCCTTGTTCCTCCTGACTCCGATTACGTATCGACACTTAGGGCTGCTCTCTGCGACCTGTAGTCCAGATGCCTCCGGTTATCTTGTTACTATGCTTGAAACACTAGCAACGCTTCGGACTCCGGTGTCCGGTGATTTAGTGCAGGCAATCCAATACCTGAAGCACTTCTCTCTCTGTCTTCTCCACTATGCCTTCGCCCTGCTCTCGCTCTTAGCATAAGCACTTGTGGCTTCGATGGTAATGTCAGCTTTCTTCTAGAGCTCACTGACTAGCTCTCAGTATCCTCCAAGTCCAGACTGGACTGAGACTGAACTGCACTGTCCTCAGACAGGAAACTTGAATCAGCTCTGCCACGTGTCACTCCCTCTTATACCCCTAGTGGGTGTGTCTGAAAGTATGAGTGAAGTGAATGATAACAAGCTTTTGCGGTTACCTTCCTGTGCATTCTCCTGGATTTTTGTGTGCCTTACATAGCTGGGCCACACACCCTCCCCCACTGGTTTCTGCCCTATGACTCGTGTATAAGCCGAGGGGGCATTTTCAGCACAAAAAAGGTGCTGAAAATCTCGGCTTATACACGAGTATATACGGTATTGAGTCGCACACGGTACCAGGGCTTATGGGGTACTCGGCACCGAGCCGTTGAAGTCTATGGGGAATGTCACAAGTAGCACAGCTCGGTCCGTTGCCCTGGGCGCTCATTCAAAGGGGGATATTTACAGGGGATTGTAATAATAGTTTGTGACGCCACCTGTGGTTTCTGATCGGATTGACCAGCGCTGCAGGGTGAATCTTCTGAGGGGATGTTACTGGGCAGCAAGATGTTAAGTCTCCCACAGGCGAGACTGTTCCCTCAAAGTCTATGGCGGTGCAGGGTGCAGGCAATAAAGCAGTCACACACAAATCAATCTCTTTCCATACCTTTACTGGTAGAATTTGCAGGTATGTCCCGGGAAGCTGCTCAGGGTGGAGGATGCACATCCAGGTAATCACCGAGTAGGTTTAAGGCCTCCTTTCCCTTTAATGTGTATGAGTCCTAACTTGCGTGAAGTCAAGTTTAACTCTGAACATAACAGCTATGCCCGGCCAACATTGTGGTGGAGCCTCCTTTTGGCAAGAACTTAGTCCAGGTGGATGACAAGCCTGACTCCTGTTCTCCCTGACTCCGGTTACGTATCGGCACTTTAGGGCTACCCTCTGCGACTTGAAGTCCAGCAGGGATTCCGGTTTTCTCCCACTAGCCGTGAAGGAACTAGTAAGGCTTCGGACCCGGCGTCCGGTTAAGCAGAGTGGAGGCAGCAAATGTTGCAATAACGCCTTGGTCACTCTCTCCTTTCATCACCACTCACCCGTCGCCCTACTCTCACCCTTAACATAAGCACGGGTAGCAGTAGGTGTAGTCGTCAGCTTTCTTCCTTCCACAGCTCACTGACCGTTTCTCAGTCGACTCGATGTTATGATAACTGTAGTCCCCTTCCTTCTTTTCCTTCATAGACTCTGTCCAAAGCAGCTCTCAGGACCTTCCGTCAGACTGAATACGAGCCCGCTCCGAGAGTCACTTTCCACGTTCTTTGGGTACTAACAGTCATCTGTTCTGAGGTAACAGCTTTCAATCTTTCGTCCTCTGTCTCATCTGACAGGAATTCTCCATCTGTCTGTCTAGTATGACTCACTCCTGAATCACCCGTCTCTGTCTCTCCTCTCTCCAGCTCAGACTGAGCTCTGACAGGAGCTAACTCCAGTCTGGAATGACCTCACTGCTACGTCTCCACACCCTTAAATAGTCTAAGGTTCCCTCTAGTGGCACTGTTGGGAAGTGTGAGTGTGAATGAATATCAGGTTTTGTAATTACCTTTTAGTGCATACTCCTGGGAACATGTGTACCAAGCGCAGCTGGGCCACACATCCCCCCCTAGTTATCATCAGCACTCCTGGGCTGAAATAGAAAAAAACATTTTTTATAATAACATTAACAATATAACAAATCCCTTGTGGGAGGTAAGGACACTTTAACGTTACATTGTGTACATGTAGCAAGTAGAAAAATATCAAAATATACTTTTCACAATAAATATTCTTGTGGAGGACCCGCACAAAAAACCTCCCACGTGGGTCCTGGGTGGGCTGCAGGACTTCATTGCTGCAGACCTCACTCAAGGCCACACTATACGGGTTTTTCTTCTGAGGTAGTATGGCTTTATGTAAAACCAAGATGGGGCACCGAAGTGCTAACTATTTACAAATAAAGTTCTGTGCTGCAAGAGTCCTCAGCACGCAGTCCTTAGCATAAGAACATTTCACATTAGAAAAATCACATTTCTATAATAATACTTCACAGTAATACTTTGTTACTCATTACCCAACTGGGGTATGCTACTTCAAATTATGCATACTATGCAAACATCATCACATATTATCAATAAAGTGCAAATCTTCTTTAACTTTGTACAGATGCAGTAAACCCTGTCTGGGTCCTACTGTTCTTCCTTGCAAATAGCAGTGACTTCTTCCACACCTGGGGCTGGAAGTACGCGGTGCGCTCTGGAACCCATCACAAATAGATCATGTCCTGCTACCTGTGTCTGAGTAGCCACAGTCCTTGTTTCACTCTTGCGATTGCTTTTGCGACTTGCTGGAGGCCTTACAGGTGCCTCTTCTAAGTACAGGTCTTCCAATGATGACGCAGATTTGCACAGTGGCTTAATTGAAGACGCACTGGCTGGTGGCATTGTAGTATAAGATGCTGGGCAGGAAGCAGGTGCGTGCAGTGGCTCAATTGGGGACGCACTAGACTTTTGCGATGCAGAGTAGGATGCAGTATACAATGCAGGGCACGATGCAGGTGCGCGGCCTGGCGCTGATGGGGTTGTGACTTGGGACACTGAGACACGGGGTACATTTGCGGCTTCGGGGACGGGGTCGCTGACTCGGGAGACATTCAAGGCATACCACCCCTTAAGGCCCCAGTGTCGCGTGTAGGTGACAATATCCCCTATTAAGAGATCCCTTCCCGGGTGCCCCTCTGGCAGGTGAGACTCCACATCCCTGCGGTTGACGAATACCTCCTGGTACAGGCCTGGCTCATGGATGAACCCCCAGCCCCCCCGGAGTTTAAAGTCTCTAATGGCCCCCTGGCGCCGCGGTTCCCGGAGCGTACCTTTGTCTCTCCTGACGTTTTCTTTATCAGCGAGATCCTTTTCCTGGTACCTCCGGCGAAGCTGCTGCACCTCTCTCTGCTCCTGCTGCTGTCGCTGCTCATGCTCACGGCGTCGCCACTCGTTCTCCATCTGGGCAGCGTATTCTACGTCGTCCAGGTACTCCATCTGCTCCCAGTCGATCTCCATCACGGACGGCTGGGTCTCCTCCGGTGTCCCTACCGGGGGACTGCATTCCGCTGCGGCCTCCAGGCCTGGCTGGCACTCCGGTGCAGGCAGGGCCTCCTCAGCCTCCTTCTCTCCCGCCGCGTCCCCGGCGGAGTCAGGATCAGCACTTTTGGAGCCGGCCTCCCGTTCTTCATCAGCCGCTTGCAGTGGTGGCGCAGGTAACATCTGCGCATCCAGGGGGGAGAGCGTTGCGTCCCACAGCAGTCGCTGTTTCAGGGCACGCCAGCTTTTCTCCATCGCTTCCATTTCAGTGCGGTGTCGGGCCATGTCTTCCAACACCGCATCCACCTCTTCCACTTTCTGCATTCTTCGGTCGGTCTCCCGACCTGGGGACGGTTCAGGCACAGGCAGTAGCTCTTCAGGGGAACGGGGTCTGCGCACCGCCGTTCCTCCACACAGCGTCTCCTGTCCTTCCGCCATCTCACTCCAGGCCAGACTGTGTTTTCCATCTGGAACAATCTGGTCTCTTCCGTGGAGGCGGGACTTTCGCTTCCTCTTCTTGGCATAGAGGATGAAGAGGAGGCGGATCTCCCTTGCAGTAGGGCAGACTCTCGTATTGTAATAGCATTTAGACAGGGCGCCCATAGCTTTCGCGCCACAGGGGGGGTACGCCCACGAATACACACCCTCCTTCTTCACCAGCGCCTCAGGGCACGAATATGGCGGCAAAATGGCGGAAAATGGCGCCAAAAATTACAAAAACTGCACACAGTCTTTTTGCACAAAAACAGTCCACATAGGCACACAGGACTCACATTAGTAAGCTTCTTATCCTGTTCGTGACGCCAAAGATGAGTCGCACACGGTACCAGGGCTTATGAGGTACTCGGCACTGAGCCCGTTGAAGTCTATGGGGAATGTCACAAGTAGCACAGCTCGGTCCGTTGCCCTGGGCGCTCATTCAAAGGGGGATATTTACAGGGATTGTAATAATAGTTTGTGACGCCACCTGTGGTTTCTGATCGGATTGACCAGCGCTGCAGGGTGAATCTTCTGAGGGGATGTTACTGGGCAGCAAGATGTTAAGTCTCCCACAGGCGAGACTGTTCCCTCAAAGTCTATGGCGGTGCAGGGTGCAGGCAATAAAGCAGTCACACACAAATCAATCTCTTTCCATATACCTTTACTGGTAGAATTTGCAGGTATGTCCTGGGAAGCTGCTCAGGGTGGAGGATGCACATCCAGGTAATCACCGAGTAGGTGTAAGGCCTCCTTTCCCTTTAATGTATATGAGTCCTAACTTGCGTGAAGTCAAGTTTAACTCTGAACATAACAGCTATGCCCGGCCAACATTGTTGTGGAGCCTCCTTTTGGCAAGAACTAAGTCCAGGTGGATGATCAAGCCTGACTCCTGTTCTCCCTGACCCCGGTTACGTATCGGCACTTTAGGGCTACCCTCTGTGACTTGAAGTCCAGCAGGGATTCCGGTTTTTTCCCACTAGCCGTGAAGGAACTAGCAAGGCTTCGGACCCGGCGTCCGGTTAAGCAGAGTGGAGGCAGCAAATGTTGCTATAACGCCTTGGTCACTCTCTCCTTTCATCACCACTCGCCCGTCGCCCTACTCTCACCCTTAACATAAGCATGGGTAGCAGTAGGTGTAGTCGTCAGCTTTCTTCCTTCCACAGCTCACTGACCGTTTCTCAGTCGACTCGATGTTATGATAACTGTAGTCCCCTTCCTTCTTTTCCTTCATAAACTCTGTCCAAAGCAGCTCTCAGGACCTTCCGTCAGACTGAATACGAGCCCGCTCCGAGAGTCACTTTCCACGTTCTTTGGGTACTAACAGTCATCTGTTCTGAGGTAACAGCTTTCAATCTTTCGTCCTCTGTCTCATCTGACAGGAATTCTCCGTCTGTCTGGCTAGTATGACTCACTCCTGAATCACCCGTCTCTGTCTCTCCTCTCTCCAGCTCAGACTGAGCTCTGACAGGAGCTAACTCCAGTCTGGAATGACCTCACTGCTACGTCTCCCACACCCTTAAATAGTCTAAGGTTCCCTCTAGTGGCACTGTTGGGAAGTGTGAGTGTGAATGAATATCAGGTTTTGTAATTACCTTTTAGTGCATACTCCTGGGAACATGTGTACCAAGTGCAGCTGGGCCACACATCCCCCCCTAGTTATCATCAGCACTCCCGGGCTGAAATAGAAAAAACATTTTTTTATAATAACATTAACAATATAACAAATCCCTTGCGGGAGGTAAGGACACTTTAACGTTACATTGTGTACATGTAGCAAGTAGAAAAATATCAAAATATACTTTTCACAATAAATATTCTTGTGGAGGACCCGCACAAAAAACCTCCCACGTGGGTCCTGGGTGGGCTGCAGGACTTCATTGCTGCAGACCTCACTCAAGGCCACACCATACGGGTTTTTCTTCTGAGGTAGTATGGCTTTATGTAAAACCAAGATGGGGCACCGAAGTGCTAACTATTTACAAATAAAGTTCTGTGCTGCAAGAGTCCTCAGCACGCAGTTCTTAGCATAAGAACATTTCACATTAGAAAAATCACATTTCTATAATAATACTTCACAGTAATACTTTGTTACTCATTACCCAACTGGGGTATGCTACTTCAAATTATGCATACTATGCAAACATCACATATTATCAATAAAGTGCAAATCTTCTTTAACTTTGTACAGATGCAGTAAACCCTGTCTGGGTCCTACTGTTCTTCCTTGCAAATAGCAGTGACTTCTTCCACACCTGGGGCTGGAAGTACGCGGTGCGCTCTGGAACGCATCACAAATAGATCATGTCCTGCTACCTGTGTCTGGGTAGCCACAGTCCTTGTTTCACTCTTGCGATTGCTTTTGCGACTTGCTGGAGGCCTTACAGGTGCCTCTTCTAAGTACAGGTCTTCCAATGATGACGCAGATTTGCACAGTGGCTTAATTGAAGACGCACTGGCTGGTGGCGTTGCAGAATAAGATGCTGGACAGGAAGCAGGTGCGCGCAGTCGCTCAATTGGGGACGCACTAGACTTTTGCGATGCAGAGTAGGATGCAGTATACAATGCAGGGCATGATGCAGGTGCGCGGCCTGGCGCTGATGGGGTTGTGACTTGGGACACTGAGACACGGGGTACATTTGCGGCTTCGGGACAGGGTCGCTGACTCGGGAGACATTCAAGGCATATCACCCCTTAAGGCCCCAGTGTCGCGTGTAGGTGACAATATCCCCTATTAAGAGATCCCTTCCCGGGTGCCCCTCTGGCAGGTGAGACTCCACATCCCTGCGGTTGACGAATACCTCCTGGTACAGGCCTGGCTCATGGATGAACCCCCAGCCCCCTCGGAGTTTAAAGTCTTTAATGGCCCCCTGGCGCCGCGGTTCCCGGAGCGTACCTTTGTCTCTCCTGACGTTTTCTTTATCAGCGAGATCCTTTTCCTGGTACCTCCGGCGAAGCTGCTGCACCTCTCTCTGCTCCTGCTGTTGTCGCTGCTCATGCTCACGGCGTCGCCACTCGTTCTCCATCTGGGCGGCGTATTCTACGTCGTCCAGGTACTCCATCTGCTCCCAGTCGATCTCCATCACGGACGGCTGGGTCTCCTCCGGTGTCCCTACCGGGGGACTGCATTCCGCTGCGGCCTCCAGGCCTGGCTGGCACTCCGGTGCGGGCAGGGCCTCCTCAGCCTCCTTCTCTCCCGCCGCGTCCCCGGCGGAGTCAGGATCAGCACTTTTGGAGCCGGCCTCTGGTTCTTCATCAGCCGCTTGCAGTGGTGGCGCAGGTGACATCTGCGCATCCAGGGGGGAGAGCGTTGCGTCCCACAGCAGCCGCTGTTTCAGGGCACGCCAGCTTTTCTCCATCGCTTCCATTTCAGTGCGGTGTCGGGCCATGTCTTCCAACACCGCATCCACCTCTTCCACTTTCTGCATTCTTCGGTCGGTCTCCCGACCTGGGGACGGTTCAGGCACAGGCAGTAGCTCTTCAGGGGAACGGGGTCTGCGCACCGCCGTTCCTCCACACAGCGTCTCCTGTCCTTCCGCCATCTCACTCCAGGCCAGACTGTGTTTTCCATCTGGAACAATCTGGTCTCTTCCATGGAGGCGGGACTTGCGCTTCCTCTTCTTGGCATAGAGGATGAAGAGGAGGCGGATCTCCCTTGCAGTAGGGCAGGCTCTCGTATTGTAATAGCATTTAGACAGGGCGCTCATAGCTTTCGCGCCACAGGGGGGGGCATGCCCACCTTCTTCACCAGCGCCTCAGGGCACGAATATGGCGGCAAAATGGCGCCAAAAATTACAAAAACTGCACACAGTCTTTTTGCACAAAAACAGTCCACATAGGCACACAGGACTCACATTAGTAAGCTTCTTATCCTGTTCGTGACGCCAAAGATGAGTCGCACACGGTACCAGGGCTTATGGGGTACTCGGCACCGAGCCCGTTGAAGTCTATGGGGAATGTCACAAGTAGCACAGCTCGGTCCGTTGCCCTGGGCGCTCATTCAAAGGGGGATATTTACAGGGGATTGTAATAATAGTTTGTGACGCCACCTGTGGTTTCTGATCGGATTGACCAGCGCTGCAGGGTGAATCTTCTGAGGGGATGTTACTGGGCAGCAAGATGTTAAGTCTCCCACAGGCGAGACTGTTCCCTCAAAGTCTATGGCAGTGCAGGGTGCAGGCAATAAAGCAGTCACACACAAATCAATCTCTTTCCATACCTTTACTGGTAGAATTTGCAGGTATGTCCCGGGAAGCTGCTCAGGGTGGAGGATGCACATCCAGGTAATCACCGAGTAGGTTTAAGGCCTCCTTTCCCTTTAATGTATATGAGTCCTAACTTGCGTGAAGTCAAGTTTAACTCTGAACATAACAGCTATGCCCGGCCAACATTGTGGTGGAGCCTCCTTTTGGCAAGAACTAAGTCCAGGTGGCTGATCAAGCCTGACTCCTGTTCTCCCTGACCCCGGTTACGTATCGGCACTTTAGGGCTACCCTCTGCGACTTGAAGTCCAGCAGGATTCCGGTTTTCTCCCACTAGCCGTGAAGGAACTAGCAAGGCTTCGGACCCGGCGTCCGGTTAAGCAGAGTGGAGGCAGCAAATGTTGCTATAACGCCTTGGTCACGCTCTCCTTTCATCACCACTCGCCCGTCGCTCTACTCTCATGTGTAGCCCTGGTGTACGGCACACGCAGTACCCTGGAGAATGTGTGGAGAGATAGCAGTTTAATGCTCAATGAACATTCATTTCAACACACACACTTAGACACGCCCACAGGTATATAAAGTCTAGTCACAGTCAGGGAGTGTGCAGTGTGAGGAGGGGAGTCGAGTTCAGTCATTCAGTGAGTCAGACAGCAGCAGAGCTAAGTGCAGTCTGTGTGCAGTTCAGCAAGTGGAGGCCAGTACAGGTGAGCCAGATCACCTCAGCCTGGTCAGAGCTGTGCCCCACTAGAAGACAGACTGAGACATTTATTAAGAAGAAAGAAGTGAGTTGCAGATATACTTCAGTCTCCTGTCCCAAGGACAGTGAAGGTTCAGAGACGTGCTCCTGCCTGGAAGATTACTGAGAGTCTGGCAACAAGCTCAAGAAAGGAATTAAGTAAGGGACTGACTTTGTTAACCTGTGAAGTGAGAAATGCTTATGCTACCAGCGAGGACAAGGCGAAAGGCACAGTGGTAGAAATTCTGAGTGCAATAGGATTGGAGAAGTCCTGCACATTGTAACCGGTCACTGGAGACCGAAGCATCACCATAGTTTCATGCATGGTGGTAGGAAACCCAGAGGCTTACCGGACCTTAGGTAGCGGAAAGCAGCCCCTAAATAGTCGGTACGTAACTGGGGTCAGGGGGAGTGAAGACTTTGAGCCTGATCAGCAAGATAGGAATTCAGCTCTCTCACAGGAAGGCTCCGACCACAAAACTGACTGGGCAGTACAGCTATGGAATAGCTGGAGTTATAGAGGGAACTACGCTTCAGGCTGGTTGTACTCATCGTTGTGAAAGTAAAGGAGGCCCCTAACTTGTCCAGCTGCTATCTCGAAATACATTCTCCTTGGATCAGCCTCCCTGGGACCTGCATTACCATCTTACAAGTAAAGGTATGGAAAGACGCTGACGGTGTGAGACTGAGTTATTAATTGCATGCCTGCACAATCCCTACCTAACTACCGACCTGAGGGAAGAGTCCCACCTGTAGGGGACCCGACATCTAGCTGCCTCACCATCCCCTCAGAGATCTACAGCAGCACTGGTACAAATTACCAGAAGACTACTGGTGGCGTCACGAACTGTAAATATATCTATCCCCTGTAAATATTCCCCCAACATACGCCAGACCGCCAGGGCCACAGACCGTGCCACCGCTACCTGTGACAATCCCATAGACTTCCATGGGCTCGGCTCTGAGTACCCCATTGCCCTGGTAATCCACAATTGTGGTGGCGGGTCGATACAAATTGGCGTCACGAACAGGATGCGAAACTCGCAAAATTGCGAGCCCTGTGTGCCTATGGAATTGTTTTTGTGAAAAAGGACTGTTTGCACTTTTGGCGCCAAAAATCGCCATCTTTGTCGCCATATTCGCGCCCTCAGGCGCTGGAGAAGAAGGTGGGCGTACTTTCGTGGGCGTGTACCCCCCTGTGGCGCGAAGAAAATGCCTGCCCTCTCAAAGTGCTATTACAACATGCGATCCTGCCCTACAGCAAAGGAGGTCCGCCTCCTCTTCACCTTCCCTGCGAGGAGGAGGAGACGCAAATCCCGCCTCCACGGAAGAGACCGGACGTCTCTGAAAGAAGATGTAAGAACGCTCTGGAACATCATGGAAGCAGGACGTGTGCAGCCGAGCAGGGAAGCGGAGGGAGGCAGGCCCCGCTCTCCAGCCAAGCTGCCACCAGCACCGGAACCATCCGTGGTCCTGCACCTGCAGCGAGCATTACTAGAAATTCAGGAGGAAAATGTACGCCTGAAAAAGATGGTCCAGCACCAACCTGGATTTGAAGAGATCGAGAGACGCCGGCGTACCCAGGAGCAGCGGAGGCTGTGGGACGTGGTGTTCTCTCCCCTCAACGACCCCCCACGATTCGAGTTACCGAAAATTCTGCTGCCCAAGGCAAAGGAGCAACCGGAGGCTGCCCCCGAAAGTACCGATCCTGATCCCACCGGTGAAGCGGTGGAGGCGAAGGAGGTTGAGGAGGTACCGCCAGTTCCGGAACGCCCGCCCGGCCAAGAGGCCGCAGCAGATGATCGGTCCCCGGCAGGGACACCGGAGGGGTCCTGTCCGTCGTTACCAGACATGGACTGGGACGAGATGGCGCGCCTGGATGACGTCGCCTACACCGCCCAGTGGGAACGTGAGTGGCAGCGTCGTGAGGAGAAGCAGAAACGCCAGCAGGAGGAAGAGCGGGAAGCTCAGCGGAACCGTCAGCGGCAGCATGCAGAGCTGATCGCGGACAAGGAGAGTGTCCGGAGAGAGAAAGGTACCCTGAGGGAACCGCGGCGGCAGGGGTGTGTGACTGAGTTCCAGCTCCGGAAGGGCTGGGGCTTCATAAGAGAACCGGGCCTCTACCCAGGGGTCTTTGTCAGCAGACGTGATGTAGAATCCCACCTACCGCAGGGTCATCCCGGGAGGGACCTAGTTAATGGAGACATTGTTACATACACACGGCACTGGGGAATGAAGGGATGGTATGCCCTTAACGTCACCATCGTCCGTGACCCCGTCCCAGACGCAGGTAACGTCACCATTACCGCAGCGTCCCCGTCTCCAGCTCAAACAGCATCCGGCCGTGCCCCAGCATCGCCCCCTGCAGGCTCATCGCAAATGGAAGCAATGTCTACATACTCTTCGTCATCTAGTCATCCTTCTGCATCGCAACTTGCGACCCAGTTTCCATCGCAATCTATGACACGATCGATATCGCTAACTGTAACGCAAATTGAAACGCAATCGGTGTCTCGCAAGGAGAAAGTACCCGTTGCGCCCCTAGAGGTTCGCACGAGAACTGTGGCGACCCAGACCCTAATAGCAGCACACGACTTGTTAGTTATGGGATCTAGGGACCATCGCATTGTTCCAGCCCCCGGGGTGGAAAATGTATTTGAAATAATTAAACAGTAAAAGAAAAACCGGTGAGATCCAGACAGGGGTCTACCATAAGTAACTTTGTAAAAAGTTTGAGAATGTTTGCCAATCTTGCACTTTATTGCTAGAGATAGTTTCTATGTTTTCTATATTTAGTAGAATGCCCGGCTGGGTAAACAGAGAAAAAGTTTTGCACTTTATTATTATAATGTGATATAATATCTGTGTCTTCGTTTTACAATGGACTTCGAGGTTGAGGACTGTGCCAGCCCAGAACTTATCTGTATATAGTTGCGCTTCGGTGCCTAATCTTGGTTTTACATAAAACCAGCACAATTACCTCTGAATACAAAACCCGTGTGGTGTGGCACTGAGTGAGGTCTGCATTCGGATGTCCTGCAGCCCACCCAGGACCCACGTTGAAGGTTTGGTGCGGGTCCTTCACAAGTATATTGTCTATTTATATGAAAATGTTATTTAATATTTGTATTTTTCTATAATGTTATTGTTTGCAACGTTCAAGACATCCTTACCTCCCGGATGGGACGAATTAATGTTTAATGTTGATGTTTAATGCATAAACAAAATTTCTGTCTCTTTGTATTTTACAGCCCGGGAGTGCTGTCATTTACCATGGGGGAATGTGTAGCCCTGGTGTACGGCACACGCAGTACCCTGGAGAATGTGTGGAGAGATAGCAGTTTAATGCTCAATGAACATTCATTTCAACACACACACTTAGACACGCCCACAGGTATATAAAGTCTAGTCACAGTCAGGGAGTGTGCAGTGTGAGGAGGGGAGTCGAGTTCAGTCATTCAGTGAGTCAGACAGCAGCAGAGCTAAGTGCAGTCTGTGTGCAGTTCAGCAAGTGGAGGCCAGTACAGGTGAGCCAGATCACCTCAGCCTGGTCAGAGCTGTGCCCCACTAGAAGACAGACTGAGACATTTATTAAGAAGAAAGAAGTGAGTTGCAGATATACTTCAGTCTCCTGTCCCAAGGACAGTGAAGGTTCAGAGACGTGCTCCTGCCTGGAAGATTACTGAGAGTCTGGCAACAAGCTCAAGAAAGGAATTAAGTAAGGGACTGACTTTGTTAACCTGTGAAGTGAGAAATGCTTATGCTACCAGCGAGGACAAGGCGAAAGGCACAGTGGTAGAAATTCTGAGTGCAATAGGATTGGAGAAGTCCTGCACATTGTAACCGGTCACTGGAGACCGAAGCATCACCATAGTTTCATGCATGGTGGTAGGAAACCCAGAGGCTTACCGGACCTTAGGTAGCGGAAAGCAGCCCCTAAATAGTCGGTACGTAACTGGGGTCAGGGGAGTGAAGACTTTGAGCCTGATCAGCAAGATAGGAATTCAGCTCTCTCACAGGAAGGCTCCGACCACAAAACTGACTGGGCAGTACAGCTTTGGAATAGCTGGAGTCATAGAGGGAACTACGCTTCATGCTGGTTGTACTCATCGTTGTGAAAGTAAAGGAGGCCCCTAACTTGTCCAGCTGCTATCTCGAAATACATTCTCCTTGGATCAGCCTCCCTGGGACCTGCATTACCATCTTACAAGTAAAGGTATGGAAAGACGCTGACGGTGTGAGACTGAGTTATTAATTGCATGCCTGCACAATCCCTACCTAACTACCGACCTGAGGGAAGAGTCCCACCTGTAGGGGACCCGACATCTAGCTGCCTCACCATCCCCTCAGAGATCTACAGCAGCGCTGGTACAAATTACCAGAAGACTACTGGTGGCGTCACGAACTGTAAATATATCTATCCCCTGTAAATATTCCCCAACATACGCCAGACCGCCAGGGCCACAGACCGAGCCACCGCTACCTGTGACAATCCCATAGACTTCCATGGGCTCGGCTCTGAGTACCCCATTGCCCTGGTAATCCACAATTGTGGTGGCGGGTCGATACACTCACCCTTAACATAAGCATGGGTAGCAGTAGGTGTAGTCGTCAGCTTTCTTCCTTCCACAGCTCTCAGGACCTTCCGTCAGACTGAATACGAGCCCGCTCCGAGAGTCACTTTCCACGTTCTTTGGGTACTAACAGTCATCTGTTCTGAGGTAACAGCTTTCAATCTTTCGTCCTCTGTCTCATCTGACAGGAATTCTCCATCTGTCTGTCTAGTATGACTCACTCCTGAATCACCCGTCTCTGTCTCTCCTCTCTCCAGCTCAGACTGAGCTCTGACGGGAGCTAACTCCAGTCTGGAATGACCTCACTGCTACGTCTCCCACACCCTTAAATAGTCTAAGGTTCCCTCTAGTGGCACTGTTGGGAAGTGTGAGTGTGAATGAATATCAGGTTTTGTAATTACCTTTTAGTGCATACTCCTGGGAATATGTGTACCAAGCGCAGCTGGGCCACACAGTATATTCTGTAGGTTCCAGTGTTAGGTAGGAAGGGGATTGTACGTCGCTCTATACACATCAGTGCAAGGCCTGCAGGCACCGTATGTGTGTATATAGATCACTGCATACATCAAGAGGGTCTATTCCCTTCCTGTGTTCTGGTGCTGCTGCCTATATGATATTTTGGCCGTATATACCAAGCCCCAGGTGTAATTGACTTTGAAAAATTTTTTGGCCAGGGCTAATAGAGCTTTTTTTATTGCAAAGCAATCCAGAGCCCTTTTATTTTTTCCTCCATTTGCTTTTGACAGTGCACAATACAGCCAGATCCTTTTCCTAGCACAGCGTGAAAATCCAGCAATTTTAAAGGGGTCCCAAACATCCCTTTTGAGTGCGCAGAGAAATATTTAATTTTTATGTGGTACGGTTGAGTAGATTTTTTTTTTTGAGTGTCTTACACAATTTCTTGACACATTTTGCTGAACCCCCCCAAAAAAACATACAGGCCACATATTTTACAATGTAGTATATCTGTGACACGCCTCATCCATCCGTCTGCTAAAAATGTTGGTCTTTTTAGCCCTAAATCAAATTTTTTTTTGCTGTCTGGCACTGTACTTAGATACAGCACTATTGAGCCCAAAAAAAAAAGGCCACACATTTGTCGTAGTGGTATCTCCGTGCCAACTGATATCTGTGCGTGCTCAAAGTTTGGCCAGTTTACGGCGCTTTTCTTTTTTGTCCTGGGTGTCACTGTACTTTTATACAGCACTATTTAGCAAAAAAACAACAACACACATTTGTCGTAGTGGTATCTCCGTGCCAGCTCATATCTGTGCGTGCTCAAAGCTTGGCCAGTTTACAGCAGTTTTCTTTTTTTGTCCTGGGTGTCACTGTACTTATATACAGCAGTATTTCTCAAAAAAAATTAAAAAATACAGGCCACATTTTACAGTGGGGTCTATCTCTGACACTCCTCATACAGCCATGTGCCAAAAATTGAGGCATTTTAGGCCTAAATTCCCTTTTTTGGGCAGTCTGTCACTCTCGTTATATCCAGCACTCTTTTGCATCCACCAAAAAAGCAAAACAAAACATATTTTACAATGTGGTATATCTGTGACACGCCTCATACGTCCGTGTGATAAAAATTGGTGGATTTTAGGCTGGTACTCCAGTGTTTTCCTGTCTGTTACTCAAGATATATACAGCACTCTGTTGCATTATTTTAAAAAAACAGGCCACATTTTACAGTGGTGTCTATTTCTGACACACCTCATACATCTGTGTGTCAAAACTTGAGGCATTTTAGGCCTAAATTCCCTTTTTTTTTTTGCAGTCTGTCACTCTCGTTTATATCCAGCAATCTTTTTTATGCAAAAAAAAAAATGTTTACAGTGGGGTATGTCAGTAAAAAGATTTCTGTTTCAAGTTGTTATGGCAGCTTCATGACTGTGTTAAATGCTCCAACTACTTCCACCATCATCATCTTCAGCCTAGAGGCAGTCACTGTGCAGATAGAAAGTCTGAGTAGCAGAGGGTGAACGCTTAGGCGGTGTTGTATTCTGTATTGTACTCTGTCTCTGTATTACGAAGGCTAAATCTTCTAGATGAAATCATGCCTGCAAGAGCCATAGTAAGATAACGTTGAAGATCACGGGGACAGTATTCGCAGCTACTGAAGCCTGGTGTCCCTGGGCAGGATTCTGACAAGCCCTCACCTACTAATACTGAACTGGTTGGACGATGACGTTTAAAAGGAGCCCATGCATTTTCTATAACTGAAGATAGAGATTTTGACATTTCGGATGCATTTCCAAAGATGTCAATTGGAGAGCGTGGTGGTCGGAGATATGACTTCAACACCACCACACGAGCTGCCGCCCCTCCACCACCCGAGGTGCCGCTCCCACCACCTTCTGTCTCTTTCCCATTCTCCCGCAGAATGAATGTCGGCAAGGACAAGGTCCTCTCCCCTCTGTAACAGTCTGTCATTGTAATTTTTTGGGGGGTAAACGATATCTATTACTATGTATGTAACCCCTTGTCATGTACAGCACCATGGAATTAATGGCGCTATATAAATAACTAAATAATAATAATAATACTATATGGATGTTTCCACTAGACAATCCATCAAATATGTTATTGAAGGAATTTTTTTTTTCTGACAACTCTGTTCAGCTGTGCACAAACTGTAAGATCCTCCAAAAAAAAATTTGTGCAATAAAGCCAAAAAATATATATAATCCAAGCTAATTAATAATATTTTATTTAACCCCTTCATGACCCAGCCTATTTTGACCTTAAAGACCTTGCCATTTTTTGCAATTCTGACCAGTGTCCCTTTATGAGATAATAACTCAGGAACGCTTCAACGGATCCTAGTGATTCTGAGATTGTTTTTACGTGACATATTGGGCTTCATGTTAGTGGTAAATTTAGGTCGATATTTTTTGCGTTTATTTGTGAAAAAAATGGAAATTTGGCAAAAATTTTGAAAATTTCTCAATTTTCAAATTTTGAATTTTTATTCTGTTAAACCAGAGAGTTATGTGACACAAAATAGTTAATAAATAACATTTCCCACATGTCTACTTTACATCAGCACAATTTTGAAACAAATTTTTTTTTTTAGGAAGTTATAAGGGTTAAAAGTTGACCAGCGATTTCTCATTTTTACAACAAAATTTACAAAACCATTTTTTTAGGGACCACCTCACATTTGAAGTTACTTTGAGGGGTCTATATGGCAGAAAATACCCAAAAGTGACACCATTCTAAAAACTGCACCCCTCAAGCTACTCAAAACTGCATTCAAGAAGATTATTAACCCTTCAGGTGCTTCACAGGAACTAAAGCAACGTGGAAGGAAAAAATGGACATTTTAATTTTTCCAACAAAAATTTTCTTTTAGCATCAATATTTTCATTTTTACATGGGCAACAGGATAAAATGGATCCTAAAATTTGTTGGGCAATTTCTCCTGAGTACATAGATACCTCATATGTGGTCATAAACCACTGTTTGGGTGCACGCAGGGCTCAGAAGGGTAGGAGCGCCATTTGACTTTTTGAATGGAAAATATGCTGGAATATTTAGCGGTTGCCATGTCGCATTTGCAGAGTCCCTGTGTGCCTAAACATTGGAGCTCCCCCACAAGTGACCCCATTTTGGAAACTAGACCCCCCAAGGAACTTATCTAGATGCAGAGTGAGCACTTTGAACCCCCAGGTGCTTCACAAATTGATCCGTAAAAAAAAGAAAGTACTTTTTTTTGACAAAAATTTTCTTTTAGCCTCAGTTTTTTCATTTTCACATGGGCAACAGGATAAAATGGATCCAAAAATTTGTTGGGCAATTTCTCCTGAGTACACCGATACCTCATATGTGGTCATAAACCACTGTTTGGGCGCACGGTAGGGCTCAGAAAGGAAGGAGCACCATTTGACTTTTTGAATAGAAAATTAGCTCCAGTCGTTAGCGGAAACCATGATGCGTTTGGAGAGCCCCTGATGTGCCTAAACAGTGAAAAAAAACCCACATGTGACACCATTTTGGAAACTACACCCCTTAAGGAACTTATCTAGATGTGTTGTGAGCACTCTGAACCCCAAGTACTTCACAGAAGTTTATAAAGCAGAGCAGTGAAAATAAAAAAATCATTTTTTTCCTCAAAAATGATTTTTTAGCCCGCTATTTTTTATTTTCACAAGGGTAACAGGAGAAATTTGACCGAAAGTTGCTGTCCTGTTTGTCCTGAGTATGCTGGTACCCCATATGTGGGGGGGAACCACTGTTTGGGCACACGTCGGAGCTTGTAAGTGAAGTAATGACATTTTGAAATGCAGACTTTGATGGAATGGTCTGTGGCGTCATGTTACGTTTGCAGAGTCCATGATGTGCCTAAACAGTAGAAACCCCCCACAAGGGACCCCATTTTGAAAACTAGATCCCCTAAAGAACTCTTCTAGATGTGTGGTGAGCACTTTTAATCTCCAAGTTCTTCACAGAAGTTTATAACGCAGAGCCGTGAAAATAAAAAATCATTTTTTTCCACAAAAATATTTTTTTTAGTCCCCAATTTTTTTATTTTCCCAAGGGTAACAGGAGAAATTAGACCCCCAAAATTGTTGTGCAATTTTTCCTGAGTACACTGATACCCCATATGTGGGGGTAAACCACTGTTTGGGCACACGTCGGGGCTCGGAATGGAGGGAGCACTGTTTTACTTTTTGAACGCAAAATTGACTGGAATAAATGGTGGCGCCATGTTGCGTTTGGAGACCCCTTATGTGCCTAAATAGCGGAAACCTCTCAATTCTAACTTCAACCCTAACCGCAACACACCCCTAACCACAACCCTAACACCAACACACCCCTAACCCTAATCCCAACCATAACCCTAACCCCAACACACCCCTAACACTAATCCCAACCCTAACCATAACCCTAACCACAAGCCCAACCCTAATCCCAACCCTAACCCCAAAACACCTCTAACACTAATCCTAACTCTAACCCTAACCACAAGCCTAACCCTAATCCCAACCCTAACCCTAATTCCAACCGTAACCCTAATTCCAACCCTAACCCTAATTCTAACCCTAATCCCAACCCTAACCCTAATTCTAACCCTAATCCCAACCCTAACCCTAATTCCAACCATAACCCTAATTCCAACCCTAATCCTAAGCCCAGTTCCAACCCTAACTCTAGCCCTAACCCTAACCCTACTTCTAACACTAGTTCTAACCCTAATGCTAACCCTAATGTAAAAATAAAAGATATTTGTCCCTACCTATGTTGGTGATAATGGGGGGGTTTATTTACTTTTTTTTAGTTTGATCACTGTGAGTGTTTATCATAGTGATCAAAATAAGTGAATGGAATCTGCTGGCCGGCGGGCACACTGCACATGCGCCCGCCATTTTCCAAGATGGCGGCGCCCATGAAGAATCCCGGACGGACCCAGGGACGGACCCAGGGACATCGGAGGACCGGGGGAGGAAAGGGGGGGATCGGAAGGTGGGTGGAGTGGAGGCAAGGAGGAAGGGAGCAGATAGTGACAGCGGCGACCGATCGCCGCCATCAATCGGTGTGGGGGATCAGATCTCGGTGTCCAGCCATGGCAGATGCTATTGCAGCATCGGCCATGGCTGGATTGTAATATTTCACCAAATTTCATTGGTGAAATATTACAAATCGCTCTGATTGGCTGTTTCACTTTTAACAGCCAATCAGAGCGATTGTAGCCACGTGGGGGTTAAGCCACCCCCTGTGGTGAAGCACAAAGGGTCTTGTGCCTGCGGGTCGGGTGACCTTTCAGTGACCCCGGTCACCCGACCCGCAGGAACGCGATTTAGAGCATGACGCCTACGTAGGCGTCATAGGTCAGGAAGGGGTTAAAATTTAATAATGAGGAAAAATATACATAATTAAAATTAAAAAATGTAAACAGCTGATAAATGGAGCACGTACAATACAAATAAAGTATGGGAAACAATATAAATATAATCAATATATCAATATACCAGATAGCAATGTGATAAAAATAAATATAATAATTATACCTATGTGAAATTATATATTATAACAGTACCAAGAAATTCTAAACATAATAAAGTGCATAAGTGCTAAACAAATTGCATGGCAACCATATAATATAAATCGAATAATATGTGATGAAAAATAAAATAATTAACTCATTTATGTGAACAATACTAAAAAATGCTACAGTGCAAAAAAAAAATAGCAATGCAAAGGGCTGCGCTGAAAAAAGTGCTACAGTGCAAAAAATGTGTTTAACTTTAGTTGTTATGTTTTGGTAGCTGAGGAGAGCAGGCAAAAACGGCAATACACCAGAGAGGTTGGAATCTACTGGATTGCAGTACCCTGACTAACCACCACAACTAAAGGCAGCCGTGGAGCGTTCCTACGTTGGTCCTAGATGCCTCGTCACAGCCTGAGAGGTTAACTACACCTAAAGATAGAAAGAGGAAAGCTATCTGCCCCGGAGCAGATCCCCAAAGAACATAGGAAGCCCCCAAACATGTAATGGCGGTTAGACAAGAGGAAAATACAGACACAGACAGAAAATAGTATGAGCAAACGTTGGGGCCCAATCTGCCTAGACAGAAAAGGATAGAAAGGATACTCACTGCAATCCAAAAAAACCCTAAAAAATGCCAACGCTACTAATTGCAAAAACACCTGAGATCACACGACCTCTACCACCTAAATTAGTTCTCTGGTGTAACAAAACTAAGCCGCAGCCACTGAAAAAACTGGAAAAGGCAAGTGAACAAAGAACAGTGGCTCCAGAGGAACCGAGAGGAGCCCAAGCCCCCGGGGAGGGGAACCTGGCCAACCTCACAGAAATGCAGAGAAATAAGCAAATGGCAAGCACAAAAACCAAAAAACAGAAAATATCTTATCTGAGAGCAGGAGAAGAGGCAAGACTCAGCAATCTTCCAAGTGAACCAGGAAACAACATTGAGACAAGAACAATTGATCACCAGCAACCATGATGGGGGGGAACCTCCCTTATATCCAGCCAGTCGTCTGTGATTCCTGATTGCCAATCCTCATTGAATGGTTCAGTACTGTTTGTAACCACCAGAGGGAGCTTCTGCTCAGAATTCATTTCTAAAACATTCACAACATTTAGTGCAATAAACACAAGGTACTGAAGATATAAAACTGACCACAATAACCAAGTTAATATAATAGTTTAGCGATCTAAAGTGCTGCAGTGCAGAGCGACCACTCACATTGGAAGGGTAAATATAACAATACAAAGTGCTGCGCTGAAAAAGGTGCTACAGTGCAAAGAAATGTGTTTACCTATAGTGCAGCAAATACAAGGTACTAAAGGTGCTCCACGTTCATTTAGATATGAGGAGCTTTTGATTGTGATATTATAATTTTCATTACCTGTTTTCAATGTGTTTGCTCTGCACTGCAGCACTTTAGATCGCTAAACTATTCGTTACACTAGGACAATTAATTTTAGACTGGAACATTAGGATATTATTGGTAACTAGATGGTGGCCCGATTCTAATGCATCGGGTATTCTAGAATATGTATGCGGCCGACCGTGCGCGCCTAAGCAGTGAAGCAGTATTTAAATGGGTTGTGCACTACTTTAAATTAACGTTACTATGTATCTCTCCAGGGCACCGAATGAATTTTGTTATGACGTCACGTTGTGAATAGTGCTTGTGACAACATCACAGGCGACGCACAGCTAGCACGTAATATTCCCGGCTGCAGCCGGCTGTTGTTTCCGCTGACATGACGACTATTTGCTACTGCAGCCAGGGGTCTTTTGTTTCGTGTACCACAGTGAATGACGGATTGGGGTGGGTTTGTCTGTAGATTTGTTCCTTTTCACGCCGGGACAAAGAATGTGCTGATTTGTCACGGACGCTATTTAAATGTGGCACCCAAATCGGTGATTGGTCGCGGGCAGCGTCCGCGACCAATCAACATAGCGGTGTTTAAGCTTAGTGGCAAGATCGTTGATTGGTCGCGGTGAAAGACCGCGACCAATCATTGAATTGTATTGTGAGTACCGGAGAGTGCCGCTGCCTGTGCGGCTACTTCCGCTGCGAGAACCCGGGACATGAGCGGGCGCTCGCAGCAGAAGTATCCCGGTCCTCCCTTCCGCATGGAGGTCAGCGGCGCCGTCGGTCGAGGTCCTTCTGCTGCTAGCGTCCGGGACGTGAGTGCCTCGCGCCGCTCATCTCCCCGCTGCCTCGCCGCTGACCTCCGTCCCGCAGATGAGCCACTAACGGCCGCCATTTTTTTTGTGAAATCCTGCGGCGCTGATTGGCCGCTGCCGGACCAATGAGCGACGCGGGATTTCCTGGACAGACAGACAGACCGACAGACAGACAGACAGACGGGATAAGACAATTATATAGTAGATATGTATGGGTGAAGATGTAGAAGCTTGTGGCGGGTGTGTTTATAGTTACGGACGGTGCACTACTCTTTAAACTTAGTTTTTCACGAGCATCCATCAGGTTGTTTGCTTTTCCTCCGACACTGATCTGCTTTCTCTAATTCAGCATCTCACGAACATGTTGCACTTTGCCCTTTATACAGACACGTGCGTATTTGGCAACATATTTTGGCCGGGCATTTCTTAGGCCGAGTCTCACGCGCGCATCTGTTACACCGATCTTCAAACGGGGATGAAACCGATTCTGGTACTTGATGGTGGCTAAACGACAAATTATTTTAGGCTGTATCCTGGATCTCATACCTCCCTGTTGTGAATGGACTTGAATTGAGTTCTGAGCAGAGGCTCCCTCTGGTGGTTACAAGCGGTACTGGACTGTCCAGTGAAGATTGTGAGGATTGGGAATCAGGTGTTACTGACTGGTCTTATTTAAGGGAGTCGCCTTCCCATCAGGGTTGCCGGTGATCAATTGTTCTGGTCTCAATCCTTGATTCCTGTTTCCTTTGTAGCCTGCTGTGTCGTGTCTGCATCTCCTGCTAACAGATAAGACTTTTTCTTCTTTTGTTTTTGTGCTTTATTTTTGCATTTTGTCCTGCACTTCTGTGGGGGCCTTCAAGGTCCCCTCCGGGGGCTTTTGCCCTCTCAGTTTAGTTCAGCCACTGATGTTTTGTACATTTGCTTTTTCCAGTTTTTTCAGTGGCTGCTGTTTTGATTTTGTTACACCAGAGAACTAATTTACTAATTTAGGTGGTAGAGGTCGTGTGATCTCAGGTGTTTTTGAAATTAGTAGAGTTGGTGCTTTTCAGGGTTTTTTGGGATTGCAGTAAGTGCCCTTCCTATCCTTTTCTATTTAGATAGTTTGGGCCCCAACGTTTGCTCATACTATTTTCTGTCTGTGTCAGTATTTCTTCTTGTCTAACTGCCATTACATGTTTGGGGGCTTTATATGTTCTTTGGGGATCTGCTCCGGGGCAGATAACTTTCCTCTTTCTTTCTTTAGGTATAGTTAGTTTCTCAGGCTGTGACGAGGCGTCTAGGACCAACGTAGGAACGCTCCACGGCTGCCTCTAGTTGTGGTGGTTAGTCAGGGTACTGCAATCTCATAGATTCCAACTGCTCTGGTGTATTGCCTTTTTTACCTGCACTCCTCAGCTACCAAATCATAACAGTATCACCGGCCAAAACTGAAATTTATATGGTACTCACAGAAGGGAAAAATATTGTGAAAAAAAAAAAAAAACAAGGTTGTCAGAGTTGTCAGAGATATTTTTCTGTTTGTTGCATTTTTTTTTTCCCTCTGTATCTCTGGGTGCTGGGGAGGATTTTTTTTTTTTTTCTCTCTCTCAATGGAGTTTGCACAGTTGTCTGGCCGTGTGGATCAGCTTGCCACTGAGGTTCGGAGTATTGCTACCTATCTTGCTAGGTTGCCTGTTGTGGAACCTAGGATTCCCATGCCAGATTTATTTTTGGGGGATCGAGCCAAGTTTCTGAATTTCAAAAATAATTGTAAATTGTTTTTTGCCTTAAAATCTAAGTCCTCAGGGAACGCAGCGCAGCAGGTTCAAATTGTCATCTCTCTCCTGCGCGGCGATCCTCAGGATTGGGCTTTTTCCCTGACACCTGGGGATCCTGTTTTGAGTGATGTTGATGCATTTTTTCAGTCCTTGGGGTTATTGTACGATGAGCCTAATGTCACTGATCAAGCTGAAAAAGCCTTGTTGGCATTAAATCAGGGGCTTGATGACGCTGAGTTATACTGTCAGAGATTCCGCAGGTGGGCAGTGCTGACCAAATGGAATGACGACGCTTTGGCAGCCCTTTTTCGGAAGGGTCTGTCAGATAATGTAAAGGATGTTATGGTGGGATTCCCTGTCCCCTCTGGTCTCAATGATTCTATGTCATTAGCGATTCAAATTGACAGACGTTTGCGTGAGCGGAGAAGTATGCGTGGAATAGTGTTGCCTTGTGAACCTGCTTCTGAACACATCCAGTGTGATAGAGTGGTTTCTGGGGCACAGCGTCATGAGTTTCGAAAGCGCAATGGGTTATGTTTCTACTGTGGTGATGCCTCTCATGCTATTTCAGTCTGCCCTAAGCGGGGAAGACGTTTTGCATGCTCAGTTGTCTTGGGTAGTGTTCAGACTAAGTTTTTATTAACTGTTACTCTGATATGCTCTCTGTCCTCATTTTCTGCTCAGGCTTTCGTTGATTCGGGAGCAGCTATTAACCTGATGGATTTTGATTTTGCTAAACGTTGCGGGTTTCCCTTGGTACCCCTACAGAAATCTATTCCCCTACTGGGGATCAATTCTACCCCTTTGGCTGAGAATAAACCGCAGTTCTCTACTCAGGTGATAATGAGGGTTGAACCTGATCATCAGGAGAGCTGCAAATTTTTGGTTCTGTATAATCTGCATGACATTATCGTGCTGGGTTTCCCTTGGTTACAGTCTCATAATCCTGTTTTGGATTGGAAATCTGTGTCTGTAACCAGTTGGGGCTGCCAATGTGTTAATACCAACACTCCTGTTTTTTCTGCCTCCCCCCAGGCTCAGGATGTTCCTGACTTTTTGATTGATTTTTCTGATGTGTTTAGCGAAAGTAAATCTGCATCTTTGCCTCCCCATAGGAGCTATGACTGCGCTATTGAATTAGTGCCTGGTAGTAAATTCCCTAAAGGTCGCCTTTTTAACTTGTCTGTACCTGAACATGACGCTATGCGGTCTTATATCAAGGAGTCATTGGAGAAGGGTCATATCAGACCATCCTCTTCACCCTTAGGTGCCGGTTTTTTCTTTGTGGCCAAAAAGGATGGTTCATTAAGGCCGTGTATTGATTATCGTCTTTTGAACAATATTACTGTGAAATATCAATATCCGTTACCCTTGATTTCTGACCTGTTTTCCAGGGTGAAAAACGCTACTTGGTTTACCAAGCTTGACCTCAGGGGGGCATATAACCTTATTCGCATTAAGCACGGGGATGAATGGAAGACGGCATTTAACACCCCTGAAGGGCATTTTGAGTACCTTGTGATGCCCTTTGGGCTCACTAATGCTCCTTCTGTCTTCCAGTCCTTCATGAATGACATTTTCAGGGATTTTGTGGATAAATTTCTGATTGTTTATTTGGATGATATCTTGATTTTTTTCTAATGACTGGGACTCTCATGTGAAACATGTTCGAACTGTATTCCAGATTTTGAGAGAGAATGCTCTGTATGTGAAGGGATCAAAGTGTCTTTTTGGCGTACAGAGGATCTCATTTTTGGGATTCATTTTGTCCCCATCTGTTATTGAAATGGACCCGGTCAAGGTTCAGGCCATCTGTGATTGGGTCCAACCTACTTCATTAAAGGATCTTCAAAGATTTTTGGGTTTTGCCAATTTTTATCGTAAATTTATTGGTAATTTCTCGGTTATTGTTAAACCATTAACTGATTTGACCAAAAAGGGTTCTGATGTGGTTAATTGGCCTCCTGAGGCAGTCTCTGCATTTCAGGAACTTAAGCAGAGATTCACTTCTGCTCCTGTTCTACGGCAGCCTGATGTTTCTCTGCCATTTCAGGTGGAGGTTGATGCCTCTGAAATTGGGGCAGGTGCCGTTTTGTCCCAAAGAGATCCAGAGACCTCTAAAAGTAACCCTTGTGCCTTTTTCTCTCGAAAATTTTCTCCTACTGAACGTAATTATGACGTGGGTAATCGGGAGTTATTGGCCATGAAGTGGGCTTTTGAAGAGTGGAGACATTGGCTGGAGGGAGCCAAACATCAGGTGGTGGTCCTTACTGACCATAAGAATCTGGTTTATCTGGAATCTGCCAAGTGACTTAATCCTAGACAGGCCAGGTGGGCCTTGTTTTTCACACGTTTTAATTTTGTGGTTTCCTTTCTTCCTGGCACTAAGAATTTTAAGGTGGATGCCCTCTCGAGGAGTTTCCTTGCGGACTCTCCTGAGGTATCTGATCCTTCTGTTATTTTGAAAGAAGGTGTAGTTCTTTCCGCCATCTCGCCCAATTTGAGACTGGCTCTGGAGGGGTTTCAGGAGGATAGGCCCGAGCGCTGCCCTGTTGGGAAATTGTTTGTCCCGGACCAGTGGAAAAAGAGTGTGATGTCTGAGATTCATTGTTCCGCGTTGGCCGGTCATCCGGAATTTTTGGTACCAGAGACTTGGTTAGTCGGTCCTTTTGGTGGCCTACCTTGTCTCGTGATGTCAGGGAATTTGTGCAGTCCTGCGGGACTTGCTCTCGCTCCAAGCCTTGCTCTCACTCTAGTGGTTTGTTGATGCCATTGCCTGTGCCCAAGAGACCATGGACCCATATCTCTATGGATTTAATTTCCGACCTCCCTGTTTCTCAGAGAATGACCGTCATCTGGGTGATTTGTGATAGGTTTTCCAAGATGATACATCTTGTGCCATTACCTAAGTTGC
>JARQOD010000001.1:986659303-986684930 GCA_033576555.1 Oophaga sylvatica | reverse complement strand
GGTGACCCCTCCTCAAGGGGGGTACTGTTGTGAATGTGCTAGAAATGAATTCTGAGCAGAAGCTCCATCTGGTGGTACAAACAGTACTGAACTATTCAATGAAGATTGTGAAGATGGCGATCAGGTGTTACTGACTGGTCTTATATAAGGGAGATTCCCTCCCATCAGGTTGCCGGTGATCAATTGTTCTGGTCTCAACTTTTGTTCCTGGTTCACTTTGAAGCTTGCTGTTTCGTGCCTGCATCTTCTGCTAACAGATAAGACATTTTCTCTTTTAGTTTTTTGTGCTTGCTTTTTGCATTTTGTCCTGCCCACTTCTGTGGGGTCTGCCAGGCCCCTCCGGGGGCTTGTGCTCCTCTCAGTTTAGTTCAGCCAGTTGTTTGTTCATTTGCCTTTTCCAGTTTTTTCTGTGGCTGCGGCTAGTTTTGTTACACCAGAGAACTAATTTAGGTGGTAGAGGTCGTGTGATCTCAGGTGTTTTTGCAATTAGTGAGTTGTATTTTTTTAGGGTTTTTTGGATTGCAGTAAAGTGACCTTCCTATCCTTTTCTGTCTAGGAAGATGGGCCCCAACATTTGCTCATACTATTTTCTGTCGTGTCTGTATTTCCTCTTGTCTAACCGCCATTACATGTTTGGGGGCTTCCTATGTTCTTTGGGGATCTGCTCCGGGGCAGATAGTTTTCCTCTTTCTATCTTTAGGTGAAGTTAGCTTCTCAGGCTGTGACGAGGCGTCTAGGACCAACGTAGGTACGCTCCACGGCTGCCTTTAGTTGTGGTGGTTAGTCAGGTACTGCAATCCAATAGATTCCAACCTCTCTGGTGTATTGCCTTTTTTTGCCTGCTCTCCTCAGCTACCAAATCATAACACTATGTATTGTCACCCAGAACATGATCACGGAACACCTATGTATTGTCACCAGAACATGATCGCGGGGGCACCTATGTATTGTCACCCAGAACATGATCGTGGGGCACCTATGTATTGTCCCCCAGAGCATGATCACGGAACACCTATGTACTGTCACCCAGAACATGATCGCGGGGCACCTATGTATTGTCACCCAGAACATGATTGCGGGGCACCTATGTACTGTCACCCAGAACATGATCACAGGGCACCTATGTATTGTCACCCAGAACATGATCACGGGCACCTATGTATTGTCACCCAGAACATGATCGCGGGGCACCTATGTACTGTCACCCAGAACATGATCACAGGGCACCTATGTATTGTCACCCAGAACATGATCACAGGGCACCTATGTATTGTCACCCAGAACATGATCGCGAGGCACCTATGTATTGTAGCCAAGAACATGATCACGGAACACCTATGTATTGTCACCCAGAACATGATCGCGAGGCACCTATGTATTGTTACCCAGAACATGATCACGGAACACCTATGTATTGTCACCCAAAACATGATCACGAGGCACCTATGTACTGTCACCCAAACATGATCGCGGGGCACCTATTTATTGTCACCCAGAACATGATCGCGAGGCACCTATGTATTGTCACCAGAACATGATCACGAGGCACCTATGTATTGTCACCCAGAACATGATCACAGGGCACCTATGTACTGTCACCCAGAACATGATCACGAGGCACCTATGTATTGTCACCCAGAACATGATCACGGGGCACCTATGTACTGTCACCCAGAACATGATCACGAGGCACCTATGTACTGTCACCCAGAACATGATCACAGGGCCCTATGTATTGTCACCCAGAAACATGATCACAGGGCACCTATGTATTGTCACCCAGAACATGATCGCGAGGCACCTATGTATTTTCACCCAGAACATGATCACGGAACACCTATGTATTGTCACCCAGAACATGATCGCGAGGCACCTATGAATTGTTACCCAGAACATGATCACGGAACACCTATGTATTGTCACCCAGAACATGATCACGAGGCACCTATGTACTGTCACCCAGAACATGATCGTGGGGCACCTATTTATTGTCACCCAGAACATGATCGCGAGGCACCTATGTATTGTCACCCAGAACATGATCACGAGGCACCTATGTATTGTCACCCAGAACATGATCACAGGGCACCTATGTACTGTCACCCAGAACATGATCACGAGGCACCTATGTATTGTCACCCAGAACATGATCACAGGGCACCTATGTACTGTCACCCAAAACATGATCACGAGGCACCTATGTACTGTCACCCAGAACATGATCACGGGGCACCTATGTACTGTCACCCAGAACATGATCGAGGGCACCTATGTACTGTCACCAGAACATGATCGAAGGGCACCTATGTACTGTCACCCAGAACATGATCGCGGGGCACCTATGTCTGTCACCCAGAACATGATCGCGGGGCACCTATGTATTTGTCACCCAGAACATGATCACGAGGCACCTATGTACTGTCACCCAGAACATGATCACGAGGCACCTATGTACTGTCACCCAGAACATGATCGGGGCACCTATGTACTGTCACCCAGAACATGATCGAGGGGCACCTATGTATTGTCACCCAGAACATGATCACAGGGCACCTATGTACTGTCACTCAGAACATGATCACGAGGCACCTATGTACTGTCACCCAGAACATGATCACAGGGCACCTATGTATTGTCACCCAGAACATGATCGCGGGGCACCTATGTACTGTCACCCAGAACATGATCGAGGGGCACCTATGTATTGTCACCCAGAACATGATCACAGGGCACCTATATACTGTCACCCAGAACATGATCACGAGGCACCTATGTACTGTCACCCAGAACATGATCACGGGGCACCTATGTATTGTCACCATAACATGATCGCGGGGCACCTATGTACTGTCACCCAGAACATGATCGAGGGGCACCTGTGTATTGTCACCCAGAACATGATCACAAGGCACCTATGTACTGTCACTCAGAACATGTGTGTAGCCCTGGTACACAATACCAGGAGGAGGAGTGGAGAGGTAACAGTTAAGGGCTCTTCATAACATCACGTACACTTCGGACACACCCAGCAGGGGTGTGGAAGGGGGTGATTTAGTCAGTCAGTTTCCTGTCCTTGGACAGAGCAGACGTGTCCAGTCTGAGCCTGTTAGCAGTTCAGAAAGTGGAGGCTAGTACAGGTGGTCTAGTTCACCTCAGCCTAGTCAGAGCTGTGCCCACTGGAAGACAGACTGAGATATCTATTAAGAGTCGAGCAAATCATAGGGCAAAGTGGAAGGAATATTTTAAAAGTGCTTTTGGCTTGGAGAAGTCCTGCACATTGCTACCGGTCACTGGGGACCGAAGGATCACTATAGCTTCAAGCATAGTGGTAAGAAGACCAGAGGCTTACCGGACCTTAGGTCGTGGCAAGCAGCCCTGAAGAGTCAGTACGTAACTGGGGTCAGGGGGGAGTGAGGACCTTGAGTCAGTGCACGACAAGATAGGAATTCAGCTCTCTCACAGGAAGGCTCCAACCACAAAACTGACCGGGCCGTACAGCTTTGGAATAGCTGGAATTATAGAGGGAACTACGCTTCAAGCTGGTTGGACTCATCATCATTGGACAGTAAAGGAGGCCCCTAACTTGCTTAGCCGTTGCCTCAAAGCTCATCCTCCATCAACCCCATCAGCCTCCCTGGGAACTGCCTTACCATCTTACAAGTAAAGGTATGGAAAGACGCTGACCGTGTGAGACTGAGTTATTTATTTGCATGCCTGCACAACCCTGCTTTAACTACCGTCCTGAGGGAAGAGTCCCACCTGTAGGGGACCCGACATCTAGCTGCCTCACCATCCCCTCAGAGATCTACAGCAGCGCTGGTACAGATTACCAGAGACTACAGGTGGCGTCACGAACTGTATATAAATCTATCCCCTGTAAATATTCCCCCCAACATACGCCAGACCGCCAGGGCCACAGACCGAGCCACCGCTACCTGTGACAATCCCCATAGACTTCCATGGGCTCGGCTCTGAGTACCCCATTGCCCTGGTAACCCACAATTGTGGTGGCGGGTCGACACACATGATCACGAGGCACCTATGTACTGTCACCCAGAACATGATCACGAGGCACCGTACTGTCACCCAGAACATGATCGAGGGGCACCTATGTGTTGTCACCCAGAACATGATCACGAGGCACCTATGTATTGTCACCCAGAACATGATCGTGGGGCACCTATGTACTGTCACCCAGAACATGATCGTGAGGCACCTATGTACTGTCACCCAGAACATGATCACGAGGGTCCTATGTACTGTCACTCAGAACATGATCGCGGGGCACCTATGTACTGTCACCCAGAACATGATCGCGAGGCACCTATGTACTGTCACCCAGAACATGATCGCGGGGCACCTATGTATTGTCACCCAGAACATGATCACGAGGCACCTATGTATTGTCACCCAGAACATGATCACGAGGCACCTATGTATTGTCACCCAGAACATGATCGCGAGGCACCTATGTACTGTCACCCAGAACATGATCGCGAGGCACCTATGTACTGTCACCCAGAACATGATCGCGGGGCACCTATTTATTGTCACCCAGAACATGATCACGAGGCACCTATGTATTGTCACCCAGAACATGATCGTGGGGCACGTATGTATTGTCACCCAGAACATGATCACGAGGCACCTATGTACTGTCACCCAGAACATGATCGCGGGGCACCTATGTATTGTCACTCAGAACATGATCACGAGGCACCTATGTACTGTCATCCAGAACATGATACGAGGCACCTATATATTGTCACCCAGAACATGATCACAGGGCACCTATATATTGTCACTCAGAACATGATCACGGGGCACCTATGTATTGTCACCCAGAACATGATCACGAGGCACCTATGTATTGTCACCCAGAACATGATCACGGGGCACCTATGTATTGTCACCCAGAATATGATCACGAGGCACCTATGTATTGTCACCCAGAACATGATCGTGGGGCACGTATGTATTGTCACCCAGAACATGATCACGAGGCACCTATGTACTGTCACCCAGAACATGATACGAGGCACCTATATATTGTCACCCAGAACATGATCACAGGGCACCTATGTATTGTCACTCAGAACATGATCACGAGGCACCTATGTACTGTCATCCAGAACATGATACGAGGCACCTATATATTGTCACCCAGAACATGATCACAGTGCACCTATATATTGTCACTCAGAACATGATCACGAGGCACCTATGTATTGTCACCCAGAACATGATCACGGGGCACCTATGTACTGTCACCCAGAATATGATCACGGGGCACCTATGTATTGTCAGCCAGAACATGATCGTGGGGCACCTATGTACTGTCACCCAGAACATGATCACGAGGCACCTATGTAGTGTCACCCAGAACATGATCGCGGGGCACCTATGTACTGTCACCCAGAACATGATCACGAGGCACCTATGTAGTGTCACTCAGAACATGATCACGAGGCACCGTACTGTCACCCAGAACATGATCGAGGGGCACCTATGTGTTGTCACCCAGAACATGATCACGAGGCACCTATGTACTGTCACCCAGAACATGATCACAGTCAGGTTAGATGGGCGGAGATTCAGCAGCAGGGAGGAGGGACACTGAGGAAATGTTGATTGGACCAGATGATGAGGTTGGTGTTAAACTTCCTAAAAAAAATTACACAGACATTCTAAAATAAGTCTTCACAGTAAATACACCAGTCTCATCAGGTGTAAGAGAAGTGTGCCATACTGTGTAGAGTTTGTATTGTGAGATTTGGTGACCGCTCATATATGGAGGCACAGAGGAGCCGCTCACACAGTAATGTGTTGGGATGGAGCCGGGGCCGTGTGACAATGTTTCCTCCTCACACCTGGCGGATTGTGTTGGATTTCCCATCGGCCTAATGATGACACAATCTAGTGCTGCTCCATCTATTTCCTCCTGATAATTCTCCTCGCTGCAGAGGGGACATGTGACACGATTAATTACAGTGATTTTCTGACACGCAGAGGACGCGGCTGCTCCTGTCAGCGCAGGTGTCACCTGTACGAGAACAAGCAGCGGCCTCCTACCGCGAAATGTCACCATGGTCGCCATGTGCAGCAGCTCTTAAAGGGGTAGCGCAGCCCTACTGACTTTTGCTAATCCTTGTTTTGTGCCCCCCCCAACCATTGGCCCCTACTTCATACAGTCCAAGATGACCAATAAACGGCACGTGTAAGAATCGCCTGTTCGAACGGCACAAGTTTTGCGGTTCTCTTCTTTCCTATCTGTGATGATACCTTCAGCCCTAAGCAGAGGGCTCCAGTCATGATGAGATTGTCATTAGCTCCTGCACTCTGCATATGCAGCAACCAAGATTACCAAAGATCTCAGAATAAATAAAGTCAGCTTTGTCATCTCGGTCAACCTATACAGCTGATATTAACTTATTTTGACTACTGCGCTCTGCATAGGCAGCAAATGAAAGGAAAGAGGTTCAGTCAGACAGTTTTCTTCCACAATTTTAACAAGAGAAGAGACAGTGACCTTCTGCAAAAACTGTAACAAATATAACAAAAAAAAACACAATAAGACAATTTATGCTTTTAAGCACTTTCTCCATCCCTGGCGAGAGCTATGGTTATTTCTAGGGTTAGGGCCGTATAACTTTGGTTTTGGACATTTTAAGTTCAGATTTCAGCAAAAAGCAGAAAAAAGATGAAAGGACAAACTATAATTACATCAGTATTTTCTTAAAATGTTTGGGGGGACACTTGTCACAGAATCTGGCAGCCCCCTCTACCCCCGGCCTGGGTATGTAGATATACTGCAGGGTTAGGGAGGGGTGTCTAGCATTTATCAAGGTAAAAAAAGCACATAAGAGGATGGATTTTGGGGAATCTCCATATTTCGATGTTATTACTGAATTTTTTGGACAGGAATAAACGATGAGTCTTACTGATTGGCTTTTATCAGGTGCAGTATCTTATAGTTCCCGGGCAAACAAATTAGCAGCTAAGGATTTTTTTCTTAATTTTTATAACGAGCCGTTTCCTCCATTCCGGTGATATCACGATGCGTCTCTGCTTTCAGGTGGTGGACCGGGGATTGGGAGGAATGCTCGGCTACCTGCGGCCCGACTGGTGAGAAGAAGAGGACGGTGCTGTGCATCAGAACGGTGGGGACGGATGAACAAGCCCTGTCTTCTCAGGACTGCCACCATCTCACCAAACCGAAGAACTATATGTCCTGCAACCGAGACATATCATGTCCCTCCGACTGGTCCGTGAGCAACTGGACCGAGGTGAGCAGCGATGCTGGCCCATAATGGGTTATTAAAGGAGCACTCTGAGCAAACCTTGTCCTCTGCGCTATACGTAGTGCAGGTCCGGACGTCGGGTTCCCTTTGCGCCCCTAGACCACGCTTCGCACCCTCAGCCTCTGCGTTAACCATACACAGTATATACATTTTGCTCATGGTCTTCCTTTATCCTTAATATGGGCCATGAGTATGGACGCAATGATCATCTTCAACCCCCACCAATGAGTAGAATAAAGGGACACCTTTACTGCATTCTGTTCTGGGGTCTGACCCTCGCCAGCCCACCCAAAAAAAATATTAAATAGTCTTGATTACAAATATCCTTACGTTTTGTGTATACAGCTCCTATGCTGAAGTATGTGTCTTCATGGTTACAGACTACAAGCACACCCACACTGTGTAGTCTGATCCTGATGGACAAGAGGGTAAAGTGACTGTGAGACCAGACTACACAGAGTTTGCTTTTAGTCTGTCTCCATAGAGACACATAGGCCTGCACAGGAGCTGTGAACATTAAAGAGTAGGATATCGTTAATCGAGGTTGCTTCACTTTTATTTTAGATGGTTTGGAGCAGATAATATTTGTTTGCATATCCCTTCTGCATGACTTAATTGCAGTACCATGCCAGACCACTGGGAGTGCAATCCATCAGAGTCATAGCTATGAGTAGAGAAAGGAAAAGTTTGCATATTGTGGCTAATTTTTACTCTGTGTTCCCAGGACTATTGCAGTCCTATACTATTACATATGTTCTGATTTTACATCTTTTCTGATCCCAGCATATATGTATTCTGATATTTATTTCCCCTCACATTTCAGTGTTCGGTCTCATGTGGAGGCGGCATCCGGACCCGTAACGTGACATGTCCAAAATACAACAACGAATCATGTGACCCTTCTAAAAAACCCTACTCCAAAGCTCTCTGTGGACTTCAGCAGTGCCCATTCCAGAAAAGACCAGAACAACTTCCTCCCAAATACAAGAACCTCAAAACAACCCTCAAAATCTACCCCAAGATTACACACGGACCCAAGAGACGTTTCTTCCTGATCAAAAAAAATCCATCAGCAACGAAAGCTCCGAAGCAAAGTGCAGAGACCACACGGCCATCTACTACCGCCTCACCGCTCCCTCCCGCCAACTCCATAGAAGACGACTTCCAAATCTACGACATCCCAACTCCACCCGCTTCAACGTGGTCTACAAATACAACTTCGTCCTTGTGTCCAGTAACAAGAAAAAAGTTGCCGAAAACTCGACTGAAGTTTCCCCCACTTCCAAAGATGTCAACGAGACCCTCGTAACAAAGGATGAAAACGTGACACAAGGTGACCTTGACTTGGTCTTCAATGCCACCAGCTTTCCACCCAACTTGACCCAAATGCCGAGCCTAACCCCGAGGTACGACTATCTGACTCAAGAACCAGACACCCAAAAAGACTTTGAGTCAAGTGACGTCTCAACCGAGGAGCCGGACATCTACTACGATGCTGAAAGTAACAACATCATCGAGTCCAGGAGTAAGAGACACAAGGGTAGAGTGAAGGTTCACCCGGAGAACCACACAATCCACCCTCAATCGTCATCTCCGGTGATGATCACGACGGAAAGCTCAAGGCCGCTCAACCTGCCGCCAACTACTAGGAGTCCGCCTGACAATACTACGTATGAGGACTGGGATGCGCATGATCCAAAGTCGTCGACATAGCCAAAAATGATCAGCTGCCAGCGCCTGGACATAATATCTCCCAGGAGGTATCTCCAAACATTGAGAAGACCCAAAACAGCAGTATACTGAACGACACGGCAAGCGACAACACTACCGAGCCCTCAGGAAATAGGACGGACACCATGTACTGGATAGTGGGCGACTGGAGCGAGGTAAGAGGCTGTATAGAATAATAAAAAGATCTGAAAAATGTTTGTACAATTTTTCACTATTTTTAGATTTTTTTTTTCCAGAAATAGCGCCACCCTTGTGAAGAGACCATGACTGGTATTGCAATTTAAACCCAATCAAATGAATACCAGACATGGCCTACAAGTGATTCTGCACCTACAGTACAAGAAAGCAGTCATCTTTATAACAATTCTGGGAAAGCTTTTCTAACATTCGCATTGTGCCTCTATTATTCTTCCTGGAAATATATCAAGTAGCCACTGGACATTATTTTCCTTGGAGAATATCCCACAGTCAGCACTTATAGGACAGTAATAGATTGTGAAGGGACAAGGAGGAATGGGAGCATACTCATAATCAAAAGACACAATGTAGAAGCAGCATGAAAAACACCAAATATTACACTGAGACACTTATTTCCTTAAAGGGATTGTCCGACTTCCAAACACAATTTTCATAAGACCGAAAATATTATAAAATAATAAAAAAAATAGACGCACTCACCAGTTCTAACCCCCCACAATACAGCAGAGGACGCTTTGCGGGTCTTTCAGGGGACAGGAAGTGTTGACTTCCATTTTTTGGTCACCTGACAGCTGAGGCCTCTGACTGGCTGCACTAATCAGGTGGTTAGAAAAGGGAGGAGGTACATATACAGGGGTGGACATACCGCATGTGCAGCCGGTGCTACATCGGGGCCCGGAGGTGGAGGGGGCCCCTGCAAGACGGCTAATAATGAGGGCAATATGACCTGTTTATCCAGTCCCGAGGCTCCGGGGGCCTCTGGCCAGATTGCCCTCATGTGGGGTTGGCAGAGAGAGATCACTGCAGCTGCGCTGCCTGCAAGAGAAAATGGCAGCGGAGTGGAGCTGCAGCAATCCGTCCTGCTCCCTGCCTGCGCTTTCTGTCTGTCACACAGTCAGCAGCGCGGCTCAATGACGTCATTATTCAGCGTCGCGGCTGTGCCAGAGAGAGGAAGCTGCCGGCGATGGTGATGTTTCAGGAGAGCGTGTGGAGAGGTGAGAGGTGGTGTGAGTGTCTGTCTGTGTGTGTGCGCTTGTGTATGTAGGTGGATGAGAGGGCAGTGATGGGGAGAAGGCAATGATGGGGTGGTGGGGGAGAAAGCAATGATGGTGGCAGTTGAAAGGACAAAGATGAGGGTGGTGGGGGAGGAGGAAATGATGGAGGTGGTGGAATGGGCAATTATGGAGGTGGTGGGGGAGAAGGCAATGATGGTGGCAGTGTAAAGGACAATGATGGGTGTGGTGGGGGTGAAGGCAATGATCGTGGCAGTTGAAAGGACAATTACGGGGAAGGAGGAAATGATGGAGGTGGTGGAATGGGCAATGATGGGTGGTGGGGGAGAAAGCAATGATGGAGGCGATGAAGAGGGCAATGATTGGGGTGGGGGAGAGGACAATAATGGGATGCGGGTGGAGGACAATGAGTGGTGTGGGGGATTGAGATAGGAGGAAGGGGGGATTTTTATCGCACATTTTTCCATTTTTTGCAGGATGCACCTGGGCAATATGGGGCTGGTTGGGTGACTGGGGAGTCTTTCCTTGTGGGGTGCAGTTACATAATGCTGGGCAGCCTGCCTGATCTAATACTGTGGGCATCATCAATAGGCTGTAAGCCAGACAGTGTGCATCACACGTACCTGTGTGACTAGTGCCCTATACCAGCCTCATCTGGGTGCATGTTTAACAATAGGCAGCCACCCCCTCCATGAATTGGTCGGTCTGTCAGTTGTTCCTCCATCAGTATTCTGCACCTGTGCTGCCCCCACCATTATTATGGGGTCTTCTGCACCCTGGTAATCTGTCCTGGTGTTGGTAAGGCTGTTTCTATTCTGTGCAGTTCACACGATGCAATATGAGACTTCTTGGAGTCGGCGGTCACCTGTCTCCGTTATACTGGGAGCTGTCACTTTACATCACAACATTTAGAAATTTTGCACTTAGAAAATATAAGAGTCCTGGAAGTCAGAAAGCGTTATATAGGGACAGGACGGATCCACAAGGAAGGACGGAGGTGAGGGGGCGCGAGGACAAAGGTGACGACGGCTGTCACACAACAAGCAGATTCCTGCTCCTTGTAATATACCTTGGAGCCGTAGCGGGGGTCCCGTCCTGATCTCCCACCATCTGTTACAGCTCCACACAGGACGCCGCCTGTGTCCTCATATCTCACCTTATATCACACCTCACCCATGAGCTTCACTATTCTAAAAAGTGACAAATGGAAACATTAACATAATTTACCTACAGTGGGGTCCGGCACAGCTGAGGGGTCAGACCTTTCCTTCAGCAGGATCCTCTCCCCATATGGAGATCCCACAGCTCAGATCCGAGCGAAAGTTTTACCTTCCGATATTTAAGTGTCGTCTGTCACTTTTTCTCTAGGTTCTGCCAAGATCAGATCTCAGCAGGAAGGGATCACTAGCACAATGGCATACACACACACACCGGTATACAAACGCACACAGACCGGTATACACACGTACACCGGTATACACACAGACCGGTATACACACGCACACCAGTATACACACGCACAATGGTATACACAAGCACACCGGTATACACACGCACAATGGTATACACACACCGGTATACACACGCACACCAGTATACACACAGACCGGTATACACACGCACACCAGTATACACATGCACAATGGTATACACACGCACACCGGTATACAAACGCACACACAACACCGGTATGCACACGTACACCGGTATACACACAGACCGGTATACACACGCACACCAGTATACACACGCACACCGGTATACACACGCACAATGGTATACACACGCACACAGGTATACACACGCACAATGGTATACACACGCACACCGGTAAACACACGCACACCGGTAAACACACACACACACCGGTATACACACGCACACCGATATACACACGCACACCGGTATACACACGCACACCGGTATACACACGCACACCGGTATACACACGCACACCGGTATACACACGCACACCGGTATACACACGCACACCGGTAAAACACACGCACGCCGGTATATACACGCAGAATAATATAATACACCGCACACTTAGTTGAATATGATGCAAGGGAGAAAACTATTATTTATTTATATACAGATAGGTAGTTTAGGCAAGGCAATATATGACAAGCGATTAAATTTTTAACGTTTCGGCTCAACCGGAGCCTTTATCAAAAAAGTCGCTGAAAAATAAAGAGAAAACAAATAAATAGCAAATATATAATCACAATGAAATAATAAAGCAAATGAGACAATGAAGGTAAATATACAAAAATCATCCAGTGGTCAGATATTATATACAAAATAGTCACACAGAGAAAAGATATACAGTTTGGCCCATATCAAACATGCAAGGAAAAGATAAATATATACACTTGTTCTGGAGGCAAAGGAGCTTCGGAATATGCGGAGTTACCTTGAGGTCCAGTGCCAATGAATACAAAGAGAAGGTGCAAAAACCAACAGGGTGTCAAGTAAAGGTACTGCCACACTAAACAATCCCGCTAGCGATCACGATAACGACGCATACTAATGCGATCGCTAGCGGGATTGTTTCTATATCGCTAAATGCGGCCACATTTAGCGATATAGTTAACGACGCTATCGCCGTTAGCGATCTTCTTAACGACTTTAGCGGTACAAAAGTACCGCTAAATCGCTAAGAAAAGGTGCCACACAGCGATTAGATACTCACCCAGCGGGAGCGCCAGCGATGAAATAGGGTCGGAGCGATTCCAGCGACGAGCGAGATCACAGCAGGAAGCTCGTCGCTGGAAGCTGCCGCACTGAACAATATCGCTAACGGGATCGCTAAATAGTGACGTTTTTTAGCGATCTCGTTAGCGATATTGTTTAGTGTGGCATACCCTTAAGGCTGTAGGAAATAATGAGAAGGTATTAAGTCTATTGAACACAAGAGAGGAAGACTGAGGGTGAAAAGGTGAATTACCTAATTAGTAGCAGCTGTTCACAGGGAATGGTAAATATGTCACATAATGCAGCTAACAGTCTTAGGAAGAAAGGAGACCCTATGTCTATCTCAGTGATGGGTCTCATGAAGTAAAAGGGCTGCAGTGGGAGGTATAGATTACCTGAGAGGAGATATATTAGAAGCTTGTGATGTATGTGCTGCCCTGTATGAAGTCTGGGTGTAAATACCATGCTAGAGCCGTCAGACCGGAAGTGAGGGTCTGGGGGCGGAGATGACGTCACGTGACTGAGTGTGCTTACTGCGCAGATGCCAATCCTTGCTGGAGGAATAGGTGTCATGGAAACAGGACGCTGTTGATAGAAGCGTCTGAGAGTGTTAACTGCGTGAGCGCCGTACCTTAGGAACTATAATAAGAGTATAGGATGCTGTTAGTAGAAACTAGTTCTATGATTGTATAGTGAGCGCAGGTGACCTGGATAACTAACAGGCACTACAATGTTAGTGTGAACATTAAAGAAAAAACTGGCTGGCTGACAGAGTAAAATAAAAATAAAAATAAAAATAAATTAGGGAAGAGTTAATACTATATACACACTATTATATACATGAATATGATTGAAGTATAGAGGCAAAGGCCAGGGGTGGGGTAGCAAAACTCACCCAAGCAATCAAGTATTAGCGAGTCTGAAAATCAACAGAAAAAAATATTAGAATGACATATCATGATGACCAATCTATCTCCCTATTTAGACCCTTGGGAGCTAAAGTATCGAGTTTGAAAATCCAGTGGGTCTCACGGGATTTAAGTAATCTTGAATGGTCCCCGCCCCTTCGAGGACGGGGACATGTTCAACCACTTGGTATTTAAGCTGGGCCACTGAATGTCTCATTCTGGCAAAATGGTCAGGTAAAGGGAACCATGTCTTTCCACATCTAATGGTGGACTTGTGGCTGGCTATACGATCTTTGATGTGTTGTGTGGTTTCACCCACATAGAGCAACCCCATGGACATTTAACCACATAAATTACAAAATTAGAGTTGCATGTAAAAAAACCTCGTATAGGGTAGGATTTGCCCGTTCGGGGGTGAGTGATGTTGTCCGATCTGATAATGTTTGAGCAGGAGGCGCAATTCAGACAGGGAAAGGTACCATTGCGTCTCGGTGCTAGAAGTCTCTGAGTGGTGGTAGGATGTGCACTGCCTATGTCTGCCCTAATGAGTTTGTCCTTAATGTTAGCTGGTCGTTTGGTACAGATCAGAGTTGGTACATTGAAAGGACCAATATCAGGGTAGGCTCTAGCCAGGAGGGACCAATGTTTCTTAATGATGGTATAAACCTTTGGCATGAGAGGATGGAATGTATGCACAAAGGGAATCCTTTCTTTGGCATGTGTCTGTGGTAATGAGGATGGAGGTGCAAGAGCTCTGGTTCTCTCATTTTCAAGTAGTGTAGAGGGATAGCCCCTTTCACGAAACTTGAGGGACATAGTGTCCAGTCTGTTAGACAGAATGTTGGAGTCTGAAACAATACGCGTGACTCTGTTAAATTGAGAACGGGGTAAACTATCGCGGGTAGTTTTAGGATGACAGCTCTTGTAGTGTAACAGACTGTTACAATCTGTGGGTTTAGAGTAATGTCCGTGGAAAGTATCCCATTGGTGTCTTTCAAAACCTTAGTATCCAAAAAGGAAACAGATTCAGTATTGCAGTGCATTGTGAATTGTAATTCCAGAAGGACGGAATTAAGGTAAGTATGAAAGGTCTGTAGACAGCTGGAGGTACCTGTCCAGATGAAGAAGATGTCATCTATAAATCGGTGATAGGCTGTAACGTGTCGTATGAATAGATCATGGTTATACACATGAGAAATCTCAAAATAATTCATAAATGCGTTTGCATAAGCGGGCGCTACGTTCGAGCCCATTGCTGTACCACACTTCTGGACAAAGAATTTGTCTTCGTATAGAAAATAGTTTTCGTATAATACCAACCCGAGGAGATCTATGCAGAATTGGGTGAGGTCAGTAGACATATCAGATGAATTGAGTAGATACCTTGTGGCTTCAATTCCACTGGTGTGTTTAATGGAGGTATACAGACTAGTGACATCCATAGTGACCAAAATACTATTTGGAGGCACTGTATTGATATTCTTAATGATATTCAGAAAATGTCCCGTGTCCAAGAGAAAAGATCTAGTCGATCTAATTAGTGGTGTAAGTATTTTTTCAAGGAAAATGGATAGCGGAGACAGAATGGAGTCAGTAGAGGCAACAATTGGTCTACCCGGGGGATTGGTGATAGATTTATGTATCTTGGGCAATACATAAAAGACAGGTGTAATCGGATGGGGGTTAGTGAGAAAAGTAGCTGTTTTTTGATCGATGGTATTGCGGGTCAGATATTGATCCAATACGGTGCGGATTTTATTCCTGATACTAAATATAGGATCTCTAGGGACAATCTCATACGTGCTGGTATCAGATAGTTGCCGTTGTATCTCATCTGTGTTATTGGGTACGATTCATAACAACTATAGCGCCCCCTTTGTCAGCTGGTTTAATAAAATAGAGGTATTCCTCTGTAAGGACGTGAGGGCCTGTCTTTCACTAGCTGAGATGTTGGAATGTGATGGGAAAAAACCAAGTCGTTGTTGATGTAAGATCGCATCAATATCACGGTCTACCAAGGAGATGAAGGTCTCGGCAGCATGGTAGGAACGGGAGGACAGAAGTTACTCCGATTGAAAAGGCCAAGATTAGAGATAGAAAGTGCCGACACTGAGGGTGGTGAGGAGTCTCCAGTGAGATTAGAGGATAGTCCAAAATGCGCTTTAAGTCTTACAGTTCGATAGAAGCGTTCCAGATCTTTTTTCAATTGGAACGAATCCCAGGGTGGAGTGGGGCAGAAGGAGAGTCCCTTCTGTAGAATTGATAGTTCCGCAGGTGAAAGGAGATAATCCGAGATGTTGATCACTGAGTTGGGTCTCTCACCTGTGACCGTGTGGTCATCCTTTCTCCTGGATCTCCTTGTTGGTCTATATTTGTGGGTCCTCCCCTGCGGCCTTTGGATAAAAAATGAGGGCGTCCCGAAGCTGTTGAGGAATCGCTTCCTGAGCTGAAAGAACCATCTCGGCGTGTATACCTGGGCCTGCGCCAGGGGTTGGTGGTAGCGGAGGAGTCGGTCCATCTGTAGATACGATTGTTGGAATAATCTTCAGAGTCTCTCTGAAATTTTTGTCTCTTGCGCTCCTGTAGTGTTTTTTGATGCTCCGCCAAGGCCTTCTCGGTCTTCGCCTTGAGTGATGTCCAATCCGAAGAGGTTAGGGTAGCTGCCAGTTGAGCCTCAATTGCCTGGATATTTTGCTTTATATCAATTATAGCTTTCTGAAGATATTCCACAGTCAGAATTATGATATCTAGGGAACATTTATTAAGTATTTTTTTGTATTTATCACAATAGTCGGGGTTGTCAGAGAAGAGGGTAGGCGAAGATTGCACCTGAGCCCCCTGGGAATCTTATTTTGCCTGTGATATTCCGCTAGGGTTGTGCAGTGGAGATCGTATGAGATTAATTTACGTTTCTCCTTCTCAAAATCCCTAGTCCTTAATTCCTGAACTGGAGTTTTTAGAAACTCATTTGAGCCAGTAACTTGTGATAGTATACTGGTGCTGGTAGCCAAATCATAGGCAAAGGTGTCAGTAGACATGAAAAAAAGAGGGGGAGGAGGGACCGGTGCAAACGCTAACAATATAGTATGAGTAAAGAACTTAGCGTGCACTCAGTCAAGTAAGACAAGGTGCTGGTGTAGCGGACCTGAGGTCCCAAATCTAGAATAATATAATACACCGCACACTTAGTTGAATATGATGCAAGGGGGAAAACTATTATTTATTTATATACAGATTGGTAGTTTAGGCAAGGCAATATATGACAAGCGATTACATTTTTAACGTTTCGGCTCAACCGGAGCCTTTTTCAAAAAGTCGCTGAAAAATAAAGAGAAAACAAATAAATAGCAAATATATAATCACAATGAAATAAATAAAGCAAATGAGACAATGAAGGTAAATATACACGCACACCGGTATACACACGCACACCGATATACACACACACGCCCGGTAAACACACGCACACACACCAGTATAAACACGCACACCATTATACACACTCACAATGATATACACATGCACGCCGTTATACACACGCACACCCGGTATACACACGCACGCCGGTAAACACATGCACGCCGGTGTACACACGAATGCCGGTATACACGCACACCGAAATACACACGCACACCGTTATACACACGCACACCGGTATGCACACGCACACCGATATACACACGCACACCGGTATACACATGCACGCCGGTAAACACATGCACGCCGGTGTACACACGCATGCCGGTATACACGCACACCGAAATACACACGCACACCGTTATACACACGCACACCGATATACACACGCACACCGTTATACACACGCACACCGATATACACACGCACTCCGGTATACACACACACACTGGTATACACACACACTGATATATACACGCACACACACTGGTATACACACGCACTACTCCCCTTCATGGTCACGGCCTCCTGGTCTTTATCAAGAACTTTCTCATCTTTTCTCAAAATTTTCACAAAGTTTTACATTTCAGCTTTCATTCGTGCGGCAGAAGAGAAAATAAATATTTTTTTTTATTTCATTATTGATCAGATTTGTAAAGTCATGAATCTTTCTAATATTCTCCATCACCAAATTTTGCTTCCTTTTGTCCTTCGCGCCATGTGCTGAAAGTGCGGGATAATCTCGCTGGGTCATCCTGTATTAGGAGCGGATATGATCGCCGGTGCAGGGATGATCCGTGGTCAGACAGTGATTCTCTCTGCTCCCCTCTGTGTGAGACGATATTCCCTATCTGAGCATTGGAGACACAAAATCACTGTCTGAACACGGATCTTCAATGTATATTTACCCCGTGTAATAGGCACGTGGATTGTAATCTGTATCATGGAGACACACAAGTCTGTGCAGGAGCTGTGGACACAAAGCGCAAACAGATTATAATCTAATTTGTGCACAGATGCTTCACTGTTAAATTATTCTTCCCCTGGTGTTACACAGTAATTATGGCGTCTCCTGTTGTTACATTTTTGTTATGGCGCTCCCTGATATTACATACTTGTTATGGCGCCCCAGGAGTTTACACACTTGTTATGGCGCCACCTGCTGTTACATACTTGTTATGGCGCCACCTGCTGTTACAACTTTTATGCCCCCTCTGTTACACTTGTTATGCGCCCCTGCTTTTTTGTTATGGCGCCACCTGCTGTTACATACTTGTTATGGCGCCTCCTGCTGTTACATACTTGTTATGGCGCCACCTGCTGTTACACACTTGTTATGGCGCCCCTGCTGTTACACACTTTGTTATGGCGCCCCTGCTGTTAAATACTTGTTATGGCAGCCCCTGCTGTTACATACTTGTTATGGCGCCCCTGTGTTACATACTTGTTATGGCGCTCCTGCTGTTACATACTTGTTATGGCGCCTCCTGCTCTACATACTTGTTATGGCGCCACCTGCTGTTACATCCTTGTTATGGCGCCACCTGCTGTTACATACTTGTTATGGCGCCACCTGCTGTTACATCACTTGTTATGGCGCTCCTGCTGTTACACACTTGTTATGGTACCCCCTGCTGTTAAATACTTGTTATGGCTCCCTGCTGTTACATACTTGTTATGGCGCCCCCTGGTGTTACATACTTGTTATGGGCCCCTGCTGTTACATACTTGTTATGGCGCCCATGCTGTTACACACTTGTTATGGCGCCACCTGGTGTTACATACTTGTTATGGCGCCACCTACTCTTACATACTTGTTATGGCGCCCCTACTCTTGCATACTTGTTATGACGCCCCCTACTCTTACATACTTGTTATGACATCTCCTGCTGATACATACTTGTTATGGCGCCCCTACTTTTACAAACTTGTTATGGCGCCTCCTGGTGTTACATACTTGTTATGGCGCCCCTGCTGTTACACACTTGTTATGGCGCCACCTGGTGTTACATACTTGTTATGGCGCACCTACTCTTACATACTTGTTATGGCGCCCCCTACTCTTACATACTTGTTATGACCATCTCCTGCTGATACATACTTGTTATGGCGCCCCTACTTTACAACTTGTTATGGCGCCTCCTGTGTTACATACTTGTTATGGCGCCTCCTGCTGTTACATACTTGTTATGGCGCCCCTGCTGTTACATACTTGTTATGGCGCCTCCTGGGTTACATACTTGTTATGGCGCCTCCTGCTGTTACATACTTGTTATGGCGCCCCTGCTGTTACATACTTGTTATGTGCCCACTGCTGTTACATACTTGTTATGGCGCCCCATGCTGTTACATACTTGTTATGGCGCCCTGGTGTTACATACTTGTTATGGCGCCTCCTGCTGTTACACACTTGTTATGGCGCCACCTGTGTTACATACTTGTTATGGCGCCACCTACTCTTACATACTTGTTATGGCGCCCCCTACTCTTACATACTTGTTATGACATCTCCTGCTGATACATACTTGTTATGGCGCCTCCTGGTGTTATATACTTCTTATGGCACCCCATGCTGTTACATACTTGTTATGGTGCCCCTGCGTTACATACTTGTTATGATGCCTCCTGGTGTTACATACTTGTTATGGCGCCTCCTGGTGTTTATACTTCTTATGGTGCCCCCTGCTGTTACATACTTGTTATGGCGCCCCTGGGGTTTCATACTTGTTATGGCGCCCCTGCTGTTACATACTTGTTATGGCGCCTCCTGGTGTTACATACTTGTTATGGCGCCTCCTGGTGTTACATACTTGTTATGGCGCCTCCTGCTGTTCATACTTGTTATGGCGCCTCCTGGCGTTACATACTTGTTATGGCGCCCTCCTGCTGTTACATACTTGTTATGGCACCTCCTGTGTTACATACTTCTTATGGCACCTCCTGCTGTTAGATACTTGTTATGGCGTCTCCTGTTGTTACATTTTTGTATGGCGCTCCCTGATATTACATACTTGTTATGGCGCCCCCAGGAGTTACACACTTGTTATGGCGCCACCTGCTGTTACATACTTGTTATGGCGCCACCTGCTGTTACATACTTGTTATGGCGCCTCCTGCTGTTACACACTTGTTATGGCGCCTCCTGCTCCTACATACTTGTTATGGCGCCACCTGCTGTTACATCCTTATTATGGCGCCACCTGCTGTTACATACTTGTCATGGCGCCCCTGCTGTTACATACTTGTTATGGCGCCACCTGCTGTTAACACTTGTTATGGCGCCTCCTGCTGTTACACATTTGTTATGGCGCCCCCTGCTGTTAAATACTTGTTATGGCATCCCCTGCTGTTACATACTTGTTATGGCACCCCCTGGTGTTACATACTTGTTATGGCGCCTCCTGCTGTTACATACTTGTTATGCGCCTCCTGCTCCTACATACTTGTTATGGCGCCACCTGCTGTTACATCCTTGTTATGGTGCACCTGCTGTTACACACTCGTTATGGCGCCTCCTGCTGTTACACATTTGTTATGGCGCCCCCTGCTGTTAAATACTTGTTATGGCATCCCCTGCTGTTACATACTTGTTATGGCGCCCCCTGTGTTACATACTTGTTATGGCGCCCCTGCTGTTACATACTTGTTATGGCGCCCCCTGCTGTTACATACTTGTTATGGCATCCCCTGCTGTTACACACTTGTTATGGCGCCACCTGGTGTTACATACTTGTTATGGCGCACCTACTCTTACATACTTGTTATGGCGCCCCTACTCTTACATACTTGTTATGACGCCCCCTACTCTTACATACTTGTTATGGCCCCCTACTCTTACATACTTGTTATGACATCTCCTGCGATACATACTTGTTATGGCGCCCCCTACTTTTACAAACTTGTTATGGCGCCCTCCTGGTGTTACATACTTGTTATGGCGCCTCCTGCTGTTACATACTTGTTATGGCGCCCCTGCTGTTACATACTTGTTATGGGCCTCCTGGTGTTACATACTTGTTATGGCGCCTCCTGCTGTTACATACTTGTTATGGCGCCCCCTGCTGTTACATACTTGTTATGGTGCCACTGCTGTTACATACTTGTTATGGCGCCCATGCTGTTACATACTTGTTATGGCGCCTCCTGGTGTTACATACTTGTTATGGCGCCTCCTGCTGTTACACACTTGTTATGGCGCCACTGGTGTTACATACTTGTTATGGCGCCACCTACTCTTACATACTTGTTATGGCGCCCCCTACTCTTACATACTTGTTATGACATCTCCTGCTGATACATACTTGTTATGGCGCCCCCTACTTTTACAAACTTGTTATGGCCCTCCTGGTGTTACATACTTGTTATGGCGCCTCCTGCTGTTACATACTTGTTATGGCGCCCCTGCTGTTACATACTTGTTATGGTGCCCACTGCTGTTACATACTTGTTATGGCGCCCCATGCTGTTACATACTTGTTATGATGCCTCCTGGTGTTACATACTTGTTATGGCGCCTCCTGGTGTTATATACTTCTTATGGCACCCCATGCTGTTACATACTTGTTATGGTGCCCCTGCTGTTACATACTTGTTATGATGCCTCCTGTGTTACATACTTGTTATGGCGCCTCCTGGTGTTATATACTTCTTATGGTGCCCCCTGCTGTTACATACTTGTTATGGCGCCCCTGGGTTTCATACTTGTTATGGCGCCCCCTGCTGTTACATACTTGTTATGGCGCCTCCTGGTGTTACATACTTGTTATGGCGCCTCCTGCTGTTCCATACTTGTTATGGCGCCCCTGGCGTTACATAAAAAAAAAAAAAAAAAACCCCCCCCCCCCCCCCCCCCCCCCCCCCCTTTTTATGGCGTCTCCTGTTGTTACATTTTTGTTATGGCGCTCCCTGATATTACATACTTGTTATGGCGCCCCCAGGAGTTACACACTTGTTATGGCGCCACCTGCTGTTACATACTTGTTATGGCGCCACCTGCTGTTACATACTTGTTATGGCGCCTCCTGCTGTTACACACTTGTTATGGCGCCTCCTGCTCCTACATACTTGTTACGGCGCACCTGCTGTTACATACTTGTTATGGCGCCACCTGCTGTTACATACTTGTTATGGCGCCTCCTGCTGTTACATACTTGTTATGGCGCCACCTGCTGTTACACACTTGTTATGGCGCCTCCTGCTGTTACACATTTGTTATGGCGCCCCTGCTGTTAAATACTTGTTATGGCATCCCCTGCTGTTACATACTTGTTATGGCGCCCCCTGGTGTTACATACTTGTTATGGCGCCTCCTGCTGTTACATACTTGTTATGCGCCTCCTGCTCCTACATACTTGTTATGGCGCCACCTGCTGTTACATCCTTGTTATGGCGCCACCTGCTGTTACATACTTGTTATGGCGCCACCTGCTGTTACACACTTGTTATGGCGCCTCCTGCTGTTACACACTTGTTATGGTACCCCCTGCTGTTAAATACTTGTTATGGCATCCCCTGCTGTTACATACTTGTTATGGCGCCCCTGGTGTTACATACTTGTTATGGCGCCCCCTGCTGTTACATACTTGTTATGGCGCCCCATGCTGTTACACACTTGTTATGGCGCCCTGGTGTTACATACTTGTTATGGCGCCACCTACTCTTACATACTAGTTATGGCCCCCTACTCTTACATACTTGTTATGACGCCCCCTACTCTTACATACTTGTTATGACATCTCCTGCTGATACATACTTGTTATGGCGCCCCCTACTTTTACAAACTTGTTATGGCGCCTCCTGGTGTTACATACTTGTTATGGCGCCTCCTGCTGTTACACACTTGTTATGGCGCCACCTGGTGTTACATACTTGTTATGGTGCCCACTGCTGTTACATACTTGTTATGGCGCCCATGCTGTTACATACTTGTTATGATGCCTCCTGGTGTTACATACTTGTTATGGCGCCCCTACTCTTACGTACTTGTTATGACATCTCCTGCTGATACATACTTGTTATGGCGCCCCCTACTTTTACAAACTTGTTATTTTTTTTTTTTTTTTTTTTTTTTTTTTTTTTTTTTTTTTTTTTTTTTTTTTTTTTTTTTTTTTTTTTTTTTTTTTTTTTTTTTTTTTTTTTTTTTTTTTTTTTTTTTTTTTTTTTTTTTTTTTTTTTTTTTTTTTTTTTTTTTTTTTTTTTTTTTTTTTTTTTTTTTTTTTTTTTTTTTTTTTTTTTTTTTTTTTTTTTTTTTTTTTTTTTTTTTTTTTTTTTTTTTTTTTTTTTTTTTTTTTTTTTTTTTTTTTTTTTTTTTTTTTTTTTTTTTTTTTTTTTTTTTTTTTTTTTTTTTTTTTTTTTTTTTTTTTTTTTTGCGCCACCTGCTGTTACACACTTGTTATGGCGCCTCCTGCTGTTACACATTTGTTATGGCGCCCCCTGTGTTAAATACTTGTTATGGCATCCCCTGCTGTTACATACTTGTTATGGCACCCCCTGGTGTTACATACTTGTTATGGCGCCTCCTGCTGTTACATACTTGTTATGCGCCTCCTGCTCCTACATACTTGTTATGGCGCCACCTGCTGTTACATCCTTGTTATGGTGCCACCTGCTGTTACACACTCGTTATGGCGCCTCCTGCTGTTACACATTTGTTATGGCGCCCCCTGCTGTTAAATACTTGTTATGGCACCCCTGCTGTTTACATACTTGTTATGGCCCCCCTGGTGTTACATACTTGTTATGGCGCCCCCTGCTGTTACATACTTGTTATGGCGCCTCTGGGTGTTACATACTTGTTATGGCGCCTCCTGCTGTTACATACTTGTTATGGCGCCCCTGTGTTACATACTTGTTATGGCGCCCCTCTGTTACATACTTGTTATGGCGCCTCCTGTGTTACATACTTGTTATGGCGCCTCCTGCTGTTACATACTTGTTATGGCGCCTCCTACTGTTACATACTTGTTATGGCCTCCTGCTGTTACATACTTGTTATGGCGCCCCTCTTTACATACTTGTTATGCCTCCCCTGCTGTACATACTTGTTATGGCGCCCCCTGCTGTTACATACTTGTTATGGCGCCTCCTGCTGTTACATACTTGTATGGCGACCCCTGCTTTACATACTTGTTATGTGCCCCCTGCTGTTACATACTTGTTATGGGCCCCCTGCTGTTACATACTTGTTATGGTGCCTCCTGCTGTTACATTACTGTTATGGCGCCCTCTGTTGTTAATACTTGTTATGGGCCCCCTGCTTTACATACTTGTTATGGCGCCCCTGCTGTTACATACTTGTTATGCGCCCCCTGGTGTTACATACTTGTTATGGCGCCTCCTGTGTTTACATACTTGTTATGGCGCCCCTGCTGTTCATACTTGTTATGGCGCCCCTGCTGTTACATACTTGTTATGGGCCCCTGCTGTTACATACTTGTTATGGCGCCCCTGCTGTTACATACTTGTTATGGGCCCCTGTGTTACATACTTGTTATGGTGCCCCTGTGTTACATACTTGTTATGGCGCCTCCTGCTGTTACATACTTGTTATGCATGCCCCTGCTGTTACATACTTGTTATGGCCCCCATGCTGTTACATACTTGTTATGGTGCCCCCTGCTGTTACATACTTGTTATGTGCCCCTGCTGTTACATACTTGTTATGGCGCCCCTGTGTTATATACTTGTTATGGGCCCCTGCTGTTACATACTTGTTATGGCGCCCCTGGGTTTACATACTTGTTATGGCGCCCCCTGCTGTTACATACTTGTTATGGCGCCTCCTGTGTTACATACTTGTTATGGCGCCCCTGCTGTTACATACTTGTTATGGCGCCTCCTGCTGTTACATACTTGTTATGGCGCCTCCTGCTGTTACATACTTGTTATGGCGCCTCCTGCTGTTACATACTTGTTATGGCGCCTCCTGGTGTTACATACTTTTATGGCGCCTCCCTGTGTTACATACTTGTTATGGCGCCTCCTAGTGTTACATACTTGTTATGGACATCTCCTGCTGATACATATTGTTATGGCGCCCCTACTTTACATACTTGTTATGCAACTCCTGCTGTACATACTTGTTATGACGCCCCCTGCTGTTACATACTTGTTATGGCGCCTCCTGCTGTTACATACTTGTTATGGCGACCCTGCTCTTACATACTGTTATGGTGCCCTGCTGTTACATACTTGTTATGGCGCCCCCTGCTGTTACATACTTGTTATGGGCCTCCTGTGTTACATACTTGTTATGGCGCCTCCTGTTGTTATATACTTTTTATGGTGCCCCCTGCTGTTACATACTTGTTATGGCGCCCCTGGGTTTCATACTTGTTATGGCGCCTCCTGGTGTTACATACTT